>SNQJ01S1783784.1:151910-187607 GCA_010110895.2 Picea sitchensis | reverse complement strand
TTCTTTAATACAACACTAAGTTCTTTTGGAATTGAGCATATATAGTGCGCAGCTATCTTTGAAACAAAAGACTTCCCTGGGTTGATAATTTATGTTTCACTTGGTTGTTTGAAATTAATTAAGCAATTATAGTGACCAACAAGCTCCACTTTGCTTCTTCTACAAGATTGAAAACTTACTTCTTCATTCTCCATCTATTCCTATAGAATCCATTAATAAATTATATCTTTTATATCCATTATCATATAACAATTATCATATTCACATGATCTTTCAACTCAAAATATAAACATTTATTCAAAATAAGTTTGCAAGCATAAGACAATACTCATCTGTATGGTTTTCTTGTGCTATAAAAATATACCATGGGAAAGAATTCATCTCATTATTCTTCTCTAACACACCCACATGATCCCAACCACCATGCCATATGCATTATTATGTTTATTCTTCCTTGATATACTTACCCTCAAGGCTTAGGCATCCCCTTCTTTGTTGCACAGTCCCTTAGGTGATCCATCTTGCTAAGGGTTTCACATGCAAGGAGAGTGCCAACTTAATACTAGATGTTGGATCTATTTGGATAACATATAAGCACAACAACATAATCTTTGAAAAAAACACATTCCTAAATTTGTCAACAAGAGGTGTAACCACCTAAATATTGAGGTGCTACATGAATTCATGATGCTACAAAATTGATTGGAAAATACATCTTAAATATATGCCCATATCACCAAATCCATTTCTTGTTTTGGAAGTCTTCTTGCTACATGCTCTATTTGGGGCATTTATAACAAAACCCACGTCTTCGATTTTTCCAATTCATCTTCATCTGTCCGAAAATGTCATGGAAAAGTTGCTTCTAGAAGTAGGCCACTATAGGTATTCCAGTAGTACTAAAGGAACATGAAGATGCATGCTATTCCAATAGTAACATACATTGCAATTACGATATTAAACTTTTTAATTTTTGCAAGTATGTTAGGAAAACTACAAAGTCTATTCTAAATAAACATCAAAACATGGGGAATAAACAAGAATTTAATGATTAATTGTCTTATGAAGCTCAGATGCGGTGAAGGCTTATAAAATGGAAAAATACAAAAAATTAAGTGACAAATGGGTGAAGATGAAGGATAATTCAAGTGAAAAGTGGAAAAAATGTTCATTGAAAACATGTCAATTTTGAGACTCAACATCTCCCCCACACTCAAATCATTGCATTTCATCATGCAACAAAGCTTGTAAATGAATGCTACATACTTGGAATGTACATTCCCTTAGCTTGCACTATTGACTAGGTTAGAGGGCCTTGAAATTTACTTGTTCTAATCTCATTTATACAATCTCAAGTTGCAAGACTTTGAATGCAGAAGTTTTGTTTTCCCTAACGTATTTTCTTAATGTTTAGACAAGCCAATGGAAAGAAAAAAATGACGAAAGGGACAAAATAGAAAAAGGAATTGGGCATTCTTGGGTTGAATCCTTGTAGTTATTCAAACTATGTAAGGCACGTGTACTCAAAATTAGTGAAAATTACATCAAGGTATGATATGGATAAAAATTATAGAGACTAAAAGTTTTATCAAAGACATTCAACAATTAATGATATAAATGCCCAAGTTAGATGTGTACTTAGAAATAGAAATTGTAAGTACCTAATTACCTTTCCTTTTACCTTTGTTTCATCTTGGTTTCTTTTGATGTGACATAGGTATGATAATACTAATGAAGAGGGATAAATTTGGTTGCATAATGAAGAGAAATATGATGGAAACCAATTGAAAGAGCTCATGATGTAAGGTTGGAAATTTCCTACAGATGGAAAACATTTTTCTAGTAAGCATGGCACAATTATTCTCCTTAGAGTGTTTCATTCCCCTTTGAATTGCAAGAAAGAAACCAATCCCTCAAATAGAAAAATTGCTCCAACCAATGCAGCTTGGAATTTTTCTTTCCTTGGACATAAATGGTTGTGCTTTGTTGACTTACGAAAATCATGGATCTAATCCTTTGACTAAGATTTGTGTTCCATACATGGGTTGTTGAGTTGGTTTAATGAGTGGATTACCATATTGATTCCATTCTCGTCAAAACACGTGTTTTAGATTTCCTTCAAATTGTCCGCAACCATTTGAATCATGGAGTGAATGCAAGATTTCTGACCATGCACTTCTATATTAAACGTGACTATAATAATTATGAGTGTGAACTGCTACAGTGAATGTTTGGCTGTAAGAATAAGAACATGAATAGGAAGATCTGCTAGAGGACTTCTCCATTTTGGAATAATTTTCCCTACACTGAGTGATGAAGATCTATGCTACTACCATAATTGATGATCTAAGAATGACCTATTCTTCTTATTATTATTCATTTATTTATGCACTACCCTACCCTACTTGAAAAAGGAAACCTTTCCTCAAGTGTAGGAGTACTTCCAATGAATCCATGTGTGTAACATAATCACAAATACACTCATATCCAACTATGAAAGATATACTTCAATTAATGTTCAAATATGAGGAACAAATTGATCTGAATGATTTGATTCCAAGAAGTGTTGAATAAAGAAGTGGTGCTTTGGCTTGATGATTTCCTAGAACTAGTCTTCAATGTAGTCACTCATATTTATGTTTTCTTCTTCATTTTTATGACTTTCATGACCCCTTTTTCATACCTTCCATATTTTCAAGGACTTGGCTCTTACACAAAAAAAAAAATTCAAGGAATTCTATAATCTCAAGTTCCAGTGTCTGTTATTTGTCGAATCTTGTTCATGGTTCTTTGTATTCCCCTACATATTTGCAAGGACAATTAAAAGAATGCTTATATATATATATATGATTTTTGTAAATATGGTTCATGGAACTCTTGTTCTTCTATCTCTTCTTGAGATGCAGATCTATATCCAAGTGCTACCAATAATTCAGAAATTTCGTGGAGTAGAAAAATCTTGAGCATTATGAAGTTCTTCCTGTTGGTCAATAATCCTTATCATGCACATGTATTAGTGTATGGGGTTCTTACAGACCAAAAATTAAAAATCAAATTCGAGGCAAAGAATGCACTCAGACAAGGGAATGTTGTCACCAAGACCCTATTTACATTAGTAGTGAATAAAACTAAAAAACTACTCACTTCAAGACTAACACCTAAGCACTTCCTTGGAAACAATGCCAAAAATGCGGGTCAAATTATATGGTAGTAATTTCGTACATTAATTATCATCAATCCAAGTTGGTAAAATTGTGAAGTGATAGGCCCAATATATGAAAAATCTAACCTTGAAGTGTCTAACACACCATTTCTAATGAACTCCAAAGAAAAAGTCTCAGAACCGGTTGCTCATCTAACAATGAATATTCTAAGGTAGAATTTTAGGTTGAATATAGATCATTTTATTCAATAGTACTACGTTGGATTCACTCTATGAGTTATGTTGACAACCTTAAATTGAAACTATAAACAATAGAATTGAGAAACTAATACATGCATGCAAGATGTCTATCACGAGCAGTTACCCAACCAATAAATAATTGATGACCATTAATTGCATCAAATTGTAGCTCTGACAATTTCCTTGTTCATAGAATCACCATTCAAACTGATAGACGAGGAAGCATGAGATTCATGTTCCAACAAGCATTAGTTTTATCGACACAACATAAATAAAACTACAAAAAATGAATAAAATCACACAACAAAGATAAACTATTAGACAACATATACAAGAGGGAGAGGCCTTATCTTCCTTGGCATACACTACCAAGAAATACTACATTGGATATATATTGATATGAAACATGTTCTTTATTCCATAATTATTCCTCCGATTACATTGATCCTCCTTACATTTATACATATGGTTTACATCTCAAAGGAGGAAAATTGTTACGACAAAATGAGACTAGATCCCAAATGCATGGATCTACAAACAACACAAAACTTGATTAAGGAAAGGGAGGTTAACTAATGGATGTTGGATCTATTTGGATAACATAGAAGCACATAAACATGATATTTGACAAAACCACATTCCCAAATTCGTCCAAAAGAGGCATAAGCACCTGAATATTGAGGCACTATAGAAGTTTAGGCTGCTACAAGATTTATTGGAAAATCCATTGTAAAGATCTTCCCATATCTCCCAAACCATTTACTATTTTCAAAATATGCTCATTTTATTCACAATTTGGGGCTTTATGCACAAAACCCATGCCTTTGATTCACCCAAATCGTCTTCATCTGTCCAAAAATGTCATGGAAAAAATGATTCTAGAAATAGGCCACTACATGTATTCCAATAGTACTAGAGGAACTGGAAGATGCATGTTATTCCAGTAGTCACATTTATTGCAATTATGGTAGTAAATTGTTGAACTTTATCAAGTATGTTAGGAAACCACAAAGTCTATTCTTAATAAACATCAAAACATGGGGAAGAAATGCAAATTTAATGATTAATTGTCTTATGAATCTTGGATGCGGTGAAGGCTTATAAAATGGAAAAATACAGAAATATAAGTGACAAATGGGTGATGATGAAGGATAAGTAAAGTGAAAATTGTAATAATGGTTATCAAAAACATGTAAATTCTGAGACTCAACAGAAGAATCAAAAAACATTTGTATACTTAAATCCCTCTTCCTTTACACATCAATTCAAATACTGAACTTAAATCAAGGGAGTTCTTACCCAAGTTATCTTCATCATTTTGTGTAAAAACAGATACCAAATGAATACCTACATGGATGTTATCAAATTATTTGATGCTACCTTATCAATTATCATTTTGTAGAAGCTCGTATACTCCGTTCTCCAACCTCCTGATCAACATTCTTATCATCCTCATTTGTATTCATTAGGATGGAGTCCATATATGTCATTGCCATCATGAGCATCATTTTCAACCATGATATAAACATTTTTCTTGGACACACAATCCATCTTTAGTCATATTCAATTATCATAACATATTTATTGGATATATAACAATAGATTATTCTTAGTCTACAAGAATGCCATATGTCAATCCACTTTTGTCAATCCATAGCTAGCAACCCTTTTCTGGGAATTACTATACTTTCACATAGAGATGACTCACACATCACCTCCTAATATCCTTGTTCTCTTTCATATCAAGCTTTGAAACTATTGACACATATACCTTCAAGGATATGGAATCTTACCTTTCCTTTCCATGCCTATTAATGACATTCTTCACCTATAAACTTCATGTCTTCTGTGAGAATACTTTTTTATATGACCTTACAATTCATTTAGACTCTACAGTAGATGGATACTTATTCTTTTATTCTACTCTTCTTGTGTTCTTTATCCATTTTTCATTACTCTCCCTGTAACTCATTATTTCCTCAACCAACTTCTACAAGATTTTCCCTACTTCCATGTCATTTTACTGCAAGTAATAACTACTTTGGTTTTCAAATCAATTTTTCTAGTTTATAACCGATGTCATCTCTAATATCAAGTTATTTCCCTTCCTCTTGTTGTAACTTGTCTTTATTCAAGAGTAGACAACCTACATCACCAATAGTATTTTTATTGATGAATCTTCTAACACCTCTGCATAAATTCCCAACTTTGTACTATTGTCCTGCAGATGATTAATCTCCATGTTCGTCCAATCAATAATCTCTTGACCTAGCATTCTCTTCTTGATTGTTCCCTCGCTCATCAACACTACCTTGTTATTAAAATTCAACCTCTTTCCTTTACCGAGATATTGCTCTTTCAAATGAGTCTATATACCTTTGCATAGGCACTATAATGAGTATACAAAACCTTTCTTACCCATTATTGACATCTATATTGTATCTGTAACATTTGAAAAAAAAATCCCAAAATTTGACATTATTTGGAAAAATCTTCATTTTGAGCAACTGCATGGTTCACAAGCTCAATTTCCCTTTCTCCTACAACTTTATATAATAACCAGATGATCTCTCAAGGAATTAAATCATTCTTTCATGTTTTCATCTGGATTACCTTTCCAATGTCTATACTTGACATGCCTTAACATGATTTATGAGTTGAAAGTTATGGCCTTCTTAAATCAACAATTTCACTCATTTTTACCTATTTCACTAGTACAAAATCTCTTAAGGCCTAACTTCCACCTTTTGTAGAGAAAATATGGTGAGAAACATTTTTTTTTTATATTGGGTGCCAATAGTATTCCTGATTTTTAATACACAACAACTCTCATATTTGTGATCTGACACTCCAGTTGACTTTTGCATCAATCTATATTTTGCAATTTTTCCCTTTTGCATTTCCTCGACTTCGAATTTTCAGCCAAAAATGGCTATCTCCAAAAAGAAGAAGAATTAAAAAATGTATAATAAAGATAAGGTTTTTCATATCTATGAGTAGATAAAAATTCAAGTAAATAAAATTTTCTAGACAGGTGATCTAGGGTCCCTTTTCTTCCTCTGAAGTTTTCAAAAACCCCCCTACCGCACCAAAAAATAGTGGATTTTTCCCTATTTCAGCATCTCCAGTACAAACCCTTTTTAATTTTGATGGGAGGCCAAATGTGTATCTTCATTCATGCATTTTGAGTCATCTATACAATTTTCACCCTTATCTGGGCCCCAGTTATCAAGCATGATCCATACCTTCAAAAGTTACTACTTCACATTTTTCAAAAAATGGAAGAAAAATTAGTCGGTGGGCCTCACTGGAATTCATGTAGCCCTCATCATTGTGGACAACGACCTAAAATTTCATCCAAATCCAAGTTAAACTACTCATGTTATTCCCAAAACAAGTTTTGGGCTCCAAACAGTTTTTGTAAAAATGGTTATTTCTCCTTCCCTTTTCCTCCTCTTTTCTTCTTTTCTTTCTGCCTCTCTTTTTCTCTTTCTCTCTCCTCTTTTTTTTCTTTATCAACGATCAAAATCTCGTTTTCCTCCGATGTATCGTCACCAAAACATCTTTCCTCATTGACATATCGACGATGAAAATATTTTCCTTGCTGGTGTATCAATGACGAAGAGATTTTCCTTGCCAGTGTATTAGTCACAAAGATATTTTTCTCAGTGATGCATTGTATCAGTGAAGATTCATTTCCTCTGCCAAAATTGTCATTTATCAATGTCTTTTTTCTTTCCTCATCAATGTATCAATGACCAAAATATTTTCCTTGCTAGTGTATCGACGGAAAAAATCTTTTCCTCGTCATTGCATCAACGCCAAAGAACTTTTTCTCTCCAACATTTCCTTTGTTAGCGGTCAATTGATATTTTCCTCCGACGTTTCGACAAACCATTTCCCTTCTTCACCATACATTTCTAAGGATCATACTTCATTGGTGTATCGACAAAGATCTCCTTTCTTTTGTTGATGTATCAACAAATATCTCCTTTCTCTCATCGATACACAATGTATCGACGACTCAATTGTTTATACACTTAGTCGATTTTTTGCATTTTTCATGCCTAAGACTGTCCCAATTGTCACGGTAATGCCCAAATCTCCCTTAGATCCTACATTGACCCTTCCACAACCATATTTGACACTTCAATCAACCAAGTTGACCTCTGCAACAATAAATCCCAAACAAAAACCAAATTTTGAGGGGTTTTGAGCCTAATTTCTTTGCTGGGAAAACTTCAAGTTTCATCCCAAAACCCTATGTGTCAGCCATGAACTTTCTATTTTCAACCTCTAGGACCAAAACCCATCTGCCAAATTCACAACTTTTTGACATACCCAAGTCGCTTTTGACTGATACACACCCACAATTTTGGCAAATTTGGCTCAATCACAAACTTTTCCCCAAATAAAAACACCACAACAACTTTATTTCTATTGTATTATACCCTACAGGCCTAGTGTTGTAACCTATAGCGTTGATACCACTTGTAAAGAACCCCTACCCGCTAAACCAACTTAAAACACAAATTTTTCTTTCACAATAAAAACAACAACAAACAACATGTTAATTTATCCAAGAAACTAACAATATATTTAAAACCAAAATGAAGGAATTCAAGAAAATACATACAACATTTATTAACACATTTTGCATAGCACAATTAACATTTAAAACACAACATAAAAAATATCTTTAAATTGTGAATCGATTGGTTGTGTACAGAGGACAATCCTCCTAGCCATAGCCTTTCTATTCCAAATCTCGACAACAAGCCACCCCCGAGTTAGGGATATAAGTCCATAAGGAGGTCCAGCCCTATTGTCTTTCCACTCTCCATAATTCAGTAGCTCAATACCCATGTTCTACTCCATATAAAATGCCAATCCACCAACTCTTTCTTTTCCATCAACTCACATAACCAAAAGAATGAGATCCCCCTTCATTGCACACAATCCATCATGCCTTTCCACTTCCCTTAAGAGCTCTAGTGCACTCAGTTTTTTAGGAAATATCATAGTTGGGAACTCTAGGAATTCTATGTTGTTCTAGTAGTATTCACAAAACCCTCTCAAGGCTCTTGAGCCATTTTCTCAACAAGAAATGTGACTTCACTTCAGACATGAATCCTTCATAATAGACATACAACCTTATTTTCAACATGAAAATCAACCTAACAATGGTTGTTCTTAAGAATAACATGGTTGGTGCTCTTTTTCTAGCACTTAGCCCTCCTCATGCTCTCCAAAACCAACATAAAAAAAACTCCCCCAAAAAGGCACTTGAATTTCCTTTTCTTCTCATGCAAGTTTGATTCATACATTTCCCAAAAGATAAATGTACTTAGCCCATGTTGTCATAAATTGTCGAGTTGACTTTTCCCACCTACCACTCTTACATCACTTTAATATATCTCTTGATATGTCAAAGGTGGATAAAAATTAATACAAATTAGACGAATTAATATAAATGGGTAACTCCTTGGACCCCTCTTTAGCCCCCTCTCTTGTGGAATCATAGCCCCAGTTATTACCATCTCGCTCATACTATATCCAACGATTAATATTTATTAATTATTTTAATGTACAAAATACATAATTCGGCCTTTGGTCATATTAATCAATATAGGCCATCCTAGTCATCCATATCATCTTACCAACCTAATTGATATTATGACAATTATATTATAATTAAGGGGATTAAAACTCGAGATATTACATTTAACATATTTGTATTAAGTTTCTTTTAAATCTCTATGGATGGATAATACCTAGAATTGAGATAGATTGTATGTGAATGATTTTCTATTTCATTTTATTTTATGGGAGAGGTAGTAATATTTAAAAGTATTGAAATACTTTTTTTTTCCAGTCAAAGAAATTTCCCTTTTATATTAGATATATAAAAATAAAACTTTTTTTATCATTACATAAAATCTCATCATCATTGTCATAAGAATACCCCAAAGAAAAGTAGTCAGCAAACTAGCTGGAATGGTTATACTCATCGAAGCCATAGGATGTACCGACAATTAGACCTAAGATAAAACTGAAATGATAGCATGCAGTCCCGAATAGCAAGTTAAAACCAAAAGGTGGCTCAAAAGACTTTAATGGTTTTTGTTAAGCCGTGATTGTTGTCCACCCATGATGTATAAAGGATCGTTCCAACATGAAGGCAGTCCTTCAGTGCCTTTTTTGAGAGAATGTCTACAGCCTTGTTAAAGTCCCTGTAAATATGGTGGAAGGTTAATCTTTTAAAATGACAACACAACTCCTGAATCAGAGCCTTCCATCCCTCTAGCGCTACTGAACGGAGACTTCCTTTTCCATTACACCAATTTATTGCCATCTTTGAATCCCATAATATATCAAGGGTCTGGAGACTTAGAAACTTTGCCAAATGGAGAGTGGTCCATACACCCAGCAGCTCCACCCAATTGTTTGTGTCGCTGCCTAGATTAAAAGTCCACTTGATAAATTGTTTATGAGAAACAGTAAGAATGCCATCGACCCCACTGTGTTTTCTGTCCCCGGTTGCCGCTCCGTCAAACCAACACATTTTTTTTTGAAGTGGAGGCAGAAATCTGTTCTTTTTTATAGAGGGTGTCACCTAAAGATTCTTTTCGGCATTGTAAAAATACATCACCTTTGAAGCTACCACTAATGGGAAAGTCGATCCATTATCAAAAAGAAGGTTGTTCCACTCAAGCCAAGTGACCCAACACACCACCATTGGTAAACTGATGTTGGAATGGAGTTGTTCATCAAATTTTGAAAGGCATTCATCGACCGAATTACCTTCCCAAGTCATCTTTGACTTCATCATTCCTTCCAAATGTGTCCATACTTCCCGAGTAAAAGGGCAAGTGATAAATACATGATTGCTAGTTTCCTGATTGCCTCTACAAAGAATGCATATTCTTGGGCATTCCCATCTGCGCTTTAACAAAACATCCCAGGTCAAAATTTTCTTTTTTAATAACAGCCAGAAGAATAATTTGATTTTAAGTGACAATTCCCAAGACCAGAGCTTGTAGGTCCAATCCGAATAGCTGGAGTCCATAGAGCAACTGTCATTGCCTTGTAGAGGTTTTTTGCCGATGGGGAACCCGATCTGTCGCCGCCCTCTGAGCATAACTCATCATCAGATGGTGTTAAGAGAATGCTTGCACTATCAATGGCTTGTTGAAACAGTTCCCATTCCGTTGCAGAATCTCCATTAAGAGCTAGGTCCATCGAATCTTTTCAGTAATTGTTTAGAGGAGAGGTCGATTGTGTATTCTTTAATTGTGATAAGAAATTGATCCCCCTGCGATTTAGTGCTTATAGAAGGCTCAGAGTTAAAATAGATCTCACACCAAGGCCCATTAAATGGTTTGTTCCTACATGAATAGCAGTCCCGTTGCACACCTTCCAGCATAGCCAATGATCCAGAAGATATTTTTCTTTTTGTAGATTTTTCCAGCCATGGGACAAAGTCTCTGTACAACTGCTCTCCAATCTGAACCAGTTTGACACCGATTATAGTGGCAGATACTTGTCTTTTAGTATTTTTTTCCAGATTCCATCGATCGTAAGACCCCTCCAGAGCGTTTGTGCTAGTAATGCTTTATTAAAATAAACTAGATGCTTAATCCCCCAGCTGCCTGCTAATTTGGGTTTTGATATGCTTTCCCAATTGATAAGATGAGGGAGGATTTTTTCTTTACTGCCTGACCAGAAGAAAGAGAAGATGATTTGTCTGAGTTTGCCTAGCACAGAGATCAGAATAACTGACATTGACATTCAATAGATAGAGAGACCCATCAAAAATGCTTTAATCAAGATTAGTCGGCCTCCGAGCGTAAGCCACCGGTTGCACCAGTGATCCACTCTTTTTTCAAACTTTCAAATTAACCAAGACCAGTCCTCTACTAAGTAGCGATTTGGTTTTATAAAAAACCCCAAGTACTTGAAACCTGTCTCAACGGGTTTGAAGTGATAGGGAAACAGGGCTTTGAATGGTAATAAATCTGAATCATCCATGCCCGTTGTGAGGAATAAGGATTTTTCTGAGTTGATATGTAGTCTTGTTGCTCTTTGAAAGATGTTTAGACAACATGCTATCACTGCCCATTCATCTAAGATAGCTCTTGACATAATCAGTATATCATCTACAAAGAGTAGATGGAGGATCTTAATGATTCTCGATACTGTTATCCCTATCAAGTTACTAGCCGATTACTCCCTTTTAAGGAGAAGACTTAAACTATTCATAACCAAAATAAAGAGGAGGGTTAATAAAGGGCAGCCCTGACGAAGGCCCTTATCCCTGTTGAAGAAAGCAGACAGTTCGCCATTAATTATAACTGCATAAGAAACCGATGAGACACAACTCATAATCCATCTAATGGTTGCCAGGCTGAAACCCACTCTATGAAGTATCAGAGTCAGAAAATCTCAATTTATGAGGTCATACGCTTTAAATAGATCAAGCTTTAGAATCAGTGTTTGTTGTTTCTTTTGTTTGATACTATGAAGGCTTTCCTCTGTAGTTCCCACTGCATCTAAGATCTGTCTTCCATGGAGGAAACCCAGTTGTTCTTCTATCAAACCTTTTGATAAAATGGGTCACATTCTATTTGCCAGTATTTTTGCTATGATTTTATAACAAAGGTTACAAAAGGAAATCATGCAGAAGTCACCAAAAGATAAGGGCTTGCTAGATTTTGGAATAAGAACTAAGAAGGTAGTGTTTAGGGCTTTGTTCACCTCACCTGTTTTTCTCGATTCCTCCACCATGCCAAGAAGATCCTCGCCCACCAAGTCAAAAAAATAGAGGAAAAATTCTACAATCCAACCATCTGGGCCTGGACTTTTATCACTAGCAAAGGCCTTTAATATCTTCTTAAGTCCTTCACGCTTGCACGGCTGATCCATCAGTTGGGCTTCAGCCTCTAAAACCATCGATGGAAAGAGATTAGCGACATAGGTCCGATCTTCGTTTAAAATGTCTGCTGACGTTCCCAAATGTTTGAAAAATTCCACTGCACCCTCCTTTAAAGCTTGTTGACCAGTTAATTTTTGACCCAATACTGAATGTAGATCCCAGATCTTCTTACGATTTTTCTGGTCATTTGCGAAATGATGAAAAAATTTGGTATTGCGGTCCCCTGATTTTAGCCAGATCGCTCGGCTTTTTTGACGCCAAGTTTCTTCTTCCTCCTTTAGTAGATCCTTCCTTTTATTTTCATTAGAATTAATCATGTCTGAAAGAATTATGTTCTGGCAATCAGATGTAATAGTGTGATACAAAACCTGTAGTTCCTCCTCTAATACATCTAGTTTTTTGTATAAAAGTTTTTTGTGATTTCTGCTCCAATTCTTGATTTCTGATTTTAGACACTTTAGTTTCCAGACTATGCATCTTTGGAGGCTAGGCTCCTGAAGAAACTTTGTATCTTTCCAGATATCCCCTACAATTCGAGAAAATTCAGCCTCCTTTAGCCACCCCGGATTGAATTTGAAAGGATAATTTTTCCACTGTAAATCACCTTCGAGTTGTAGGAGGATGGGAGCATGATCTGACAGATATGGCAGAGCCACCCAAGCTCGATACCTTGTCAAATTGCCCAGCAATCCCACATAGATGAAATGTCTGTCAAGTCGTTTGAAAATAAAGTCCGAGCCTATTCTTCCGTTGTGCCAAGTTGGACCAAGGATCTCTAGTTTTATATCCACTAATCCCGCCTCTATAAACAAATATTTTAGGAAGGGTGTTAATGGGTCAGTAGTCCTAGACGAACCCCAAATCTCGCCTTCCGCCAATGTAAAATTGAAGTCGCCAGACATTATTAAATTTTGCTTGGATAATAGATCCCTTTCTTTAGTCTTTTGCCAGAAATTCTTTCGTTCTCTGCATGGCTCGTAGACATTTAAAAAAGTTAAATGTCTTTTTAATTCGTTGTTGTAACCTGATAGCATAATCCCACCGTAGTTGATAAATGGTTTTAAAATGAATTTCTCGGGATCCTAGGCAACTAGAGGGCCTCCCGATCTACCGAGGGAACTAACAGTCGTTGTATGCCATTTTGGCTTGAGTTTAGATATGAAAGAGCACACTTTAATCTCATCTACAAGTGGCTCTTGTAGAAAAATAATCTCTGGATGATGAAGTGAAATTAGACGCCAGACCGAGGCAAGTTTTTGGGAGCTGCCTACTCCCCTTATGTTCAGGGACATCAGAATCATTACTTCAGGCGTGCTAGGGATTTAATACCTCTAAGCGCCCCAAGTTCAGAATCAGAAGAAGTGTTTGTTACCTGCTCCTTTAGGCAAAACTCCGCCCGTTTTCGTACACTTCATGTGTTTAACGGTGAGAGTCCACAACCCAAATCTTTTGACTAGACGAAGCTCCTTTCGCCTCCACAAGGGTGGTTTGACGTAATACCGGGAAGAGAACAGGAGGCCTCGGGAGTAGCTTTTATAACTTCTTTTCCTTTGAAAGTATGTAGTGCTTGTGGTTCAGGGATTTCATGTAGTGATGGAATCAGAGTTTCCATGACCTCGTTTATGCTCCCGCCACCCCTTGACATCTCATAAAAGTCAGAAGGGTGAAAGGTGTTTTGAAGGACGTGAGAAGGAGAACCAATAGACATAGGATGTTGTAACTCTAGTGAATCAACCGAGTGAGAACCCCGACCAAGAACCTTTTCTAAGGTAACAAGAGTAGCCAGTTTAGTTGTCCGAGCCAAATCAATAGTAAGAGAAGAAGGTCTTGTGTCAATGGGATGGCCCAAAGGCACCGCAGCCTGAGCTGAGTGCAGGAAGAGCGCAGGAGGATATGGAGCAGAATAAGACAAGGGAGGGGCTACCCCTATAGTCAAAGGATTCCCTAGGTCCATGTTCTGAGAAGGTCCCACCTCTGAGGAGTCTGCACCAGTAACTCCTTCAGCAACAGATGGTAATGGAAGGCTATTCCAACTTGGTAATTTATCTATAGTAGCTCGTTCCCACGAAGAGAGGGATAAATAAAGAGAAGGGCACAAAGATCTAAGCTTGTCGGTGAGGTTGTTTTCTACCGTCTCATCTGAATTAGAGCCTTGAGGACAGGCAATCCAAACACTCGAGCATACTTTCGGGGGGTCAGTGCTTTCCAGTTCCCCCATCGGAGAGGACTCCGAAGAGGGTGATTCTGAGGGGAAATACCCAGGACAATTCCGTCTAAGATGGCCTATTTTACGACATATGGTGCATCTAAACAACACCCCCATAAAGTCAAAGTTCTGAGAACAAATCATCCCCCTCCATTCTAGTTCGACCAATTCCAGAAGACCTTCATGAATGTCTACTTCCACCAGTACCCTGCATAAATGTTTGTCTCTAGCTTGTAAATCCTTTTCGTCCACCGCTAAAAAACTCCCCAAACCATTGGCAATCTCAGTTAATGCCTTCTTGTTCCACCATTGAAGGGGTAGCCCCGACAATAACACCCAAAGATGGTGCCATTGAAAATAATCCTTTTTCGGATCGAAAGAGACCCGCCAACGTTTCAACATGATACTGCCTCCATCCACCAACCAACTGGATGCCAGAATGAGAGAAGCAACCTCCGGAGTGTGAAACTGGAAACCAAACCATCCCTGAGTGAGATAAATGATCTCCGAAGAGTAACCTAGAAGAGGCTTCCAGGTTTCATCAACCCAATGGGATAATGGAACCTTCACCAGCTTCCTATAAGAAAATCTGCCTACCAAAGTAGAGCAGGCCATCGAACAAGCTTCCTCAAGCCCAATCTTTGAACCTAAGATGAACCGACGCTTTTTTTTATTAGGCTTCCAAGGTTTGTAAGAATGGGATCCTGGGCTGAGGTCGGTACAAGGAAGCCGAGTGGGCTGGGGGTCGGGGGCAGACTGAGAGATGAAACTCTTTTGAGCAGAAGCAGGAGGATAAGGGGGCTTTCCCATGTGTCCATTGATCCGAGATTTTAGAGAAGGCTTTTGTATCTCGTGAACCGAAAAGGGAATAGTAGGTAAATCGCCAGATAGGTGGGGCCTTGTAAAAGGTGGAAGACGTTCTGAAGCCTCGGCCAGCAGACCCACTTGAGTCCAAAAAGTCTCGTCCACAGAGCTGAGTAAAGCATTTGTTTCAGCCTCCGTCATTTTTAATGACAAGACAGACCATACTCATTCCAAAAATTGAAAGCTTCCAGATTCTGTCTAGAAAACAAGGATAATACTCACTGTATAGGTACAACACAGCAGCAAGAAAAGACTTAAAAGTAGATCATTCTTCTAAATGACGAAGAGGAGACTGAGATATTGATCCGCCAACCCGACTTGAGCAAGGGCTAATCAACAATGGGCCGTCCTCCATTGAGAAACCAACAAGATCAATGGAAGAAACTCCAACTCTAGCAGCTCCAGCCCACTAATACAATATAAAAGTATTGAAATACTTGGGTCTATTTTATCTTATCATATAATAAATTTTGAAATAGCTCTCCTTATGGGGCTTTTTGATTGGATGTTATTGATATTATTATTGGAGAGGTATTACTAGTTGATCTTGACATTAATCTAATTTGGCCCCTTTTTTCTATTTTAACCTTTTCTTTCAAACAATGAAATTTCTAAGTTTGCATTTATTTAAACAATATGAAAAAAAATTAATGGCCTAGAATGTCCTGCATTTGGCATGGAATTCATGATTACAAATGCAATATTTAAAAGAACATTATGAAAAATAAAAGACAATTCTTGTAACAAAAGGTGAAAATATCACAAAGGTATTAAGCATTTTAACTCCAAAATAGCTTGTTATATCATTATTACTTCTACAATGCTACATACCCTCAATTATGATTCTAATACATTATTCATGTCCCTCCCCCCCCACACACACACATATATATATATAACAGTTTATTTATGATTTGACACGATGAATCTTAACTCAGATCCATCTTAATAATCAATCTTTATTATATGTGTAAATAAAAGTTTATTTATGATTTGATACAATGAATCTTAACCCAGATCCATCTCAATAATCAATTCTTATTAAATACTAAATTGATTGCATATCAAAATTTATTAAAATGATCCATCTTAAATTTTGGTTTCATAGATATTTTAAATACATATATCCAAAACCTCCTTGACCAAGCTTCATTAGAATTTTAACCTCTAACAAGATACCAAAAATTATATAATTTTAATTTTTTTTAATGATCATTAATATTAATTATAATATTATTGTTTATATCTTTAAACACTTTTATATTTTGTATTATTTGGTGAGATATCATAATTTTTTATATTTATTTTATAATATTTATAAAATTGATTGGTAAATTGTTTCAATATATATTGATTAATTTTAATTTATATTATGAACATAAATGCTATAATTTTATTTCATGACAAAATATTATTTTTATATTTTATTAGTTGTATTATTTTTATATTTTATTAGTTGTATTTAGTACAAAATTTATATCAAAATGTTTAATACTAGTTATTTTTTAATAGACAAATTCATCTTGTATTTAAATTTATATTTATACTACATCTATGTTTGATTTTTTTATTTTTTTTACATTAATCCTTAGAAAATAACCATTAATCTCTTATTAAAAAAACTAGAGATATGCAAACTTGTATCAACTTAAAATGGACACTATAAATTCATATTTACATATATATGGAAATGATGTATTATCAAACAAATTATATGTAGTTTTTTTTAATGAAACTAAAACTTTAAATTTTTATTTTTATTTATATTGAAAGAATTTTTTTTATGAAACTAAAACTTTAAATTTTTATTTTTATTTATATTGAAAGTAGATTTTTTATTGCCCTAGTGTAAATGTTTTATGAATTTGTGAAGTTTTTCATCCTTCAAAATAATGGAAAGGGAAGCCTTAACTTTTTCTGTGTATGTGTGAAATGAAGCAAGAATCATTTAAATATCAATTATTAATTATTGCAAAAACAAGTTGGGCTAAGGGTATTTGAAGATGTTGAATCAATTTCTAAATTAAAAACAACAATCCTAGATGTTCAATCTAATTTTACATAAAAATAATCTCACAAAAATTTCATGATATATAATAACAAAATTATAAATCAAAATCATAAAATGCTTAACTTTTTTATAATTACCTTATTATATTACTTTGAATCTTAGAATAACCATTAATCTTTTATTTCAAAAATTAACAACATATAATTTTTTATAAAATTATAATCAACACTTCATTAATTTTTATAAACTTTATTAATTTCTGACTGGAACTAAAAAATTATCACCATTATGAGGATCAGCAATTTTTCTTAATAGATAAAGCTCAAAAGTGCCTTAAACATGTACTTTCGACTTACAATATTCTTGTCAATTAGTTAAAGTCCGTAACCAATCGACTTTGGGTCCATAACCAATTGACCTTTGATCTTTAATATGACTTGACATGTTACATAAAAAGGACCAAAAACACAATTCTACAAGTTTTTAGCACTGTATTAAATTGTAATTTAATGATAATGATGTACAATTTTTAACTCTCTATTAATTTTAAATAAACTTAAATTATACAAATTTAAACTCAAATTCTGAATTTAATACTTCCCAGGATTTAAAAGCAAAATTGCAAAAATTGATTAACTAACCTTATATCTTTAATAGTACTTAGCATTCTAAGTAAACAGATAAACGTGCTTTTTTATATAAGTAAAAGGAATCGCATGATGATAAGGTCCATTGCTTTTATGGAAGTCAATTATGTCCCCTGTGTTTCCACGGTTGATGTTTTTGGCATCTTCTCATGGTTTTTAAAACCAGTAGGGGTTGTGGGACCCAAAGGTACTATAAGGATGTGACTCGGCGACTCGGCGCTCGGTAGCTCATTCAGGGGATTCCCCACTCAAAACTAAGTGGAGATTACCGCTGTTTTGAAAGGCCTTCGGTTTAAGATTCAACTTCTCATGGAAAAAATTTGGAAAGCGAAAGTGAGGAAATCATAGCGTTGGAAGTACATTCATGATTAAACATGAGTTATGATTTCATCAATTTTTATAATTTAGTTATATTTACAAAATCATGCCCTAACTAAAAGCACACACATCCACCCATAAAGTAGATTATTTAGCATTTACTAGCTTAAATTTATTTTACTTTCGGATTTATCATGTGTTAAAAGGGATTTTTGAAAATCTTTCCTCAAGTTTTTTCAATTTAAAAAAAAAATTTATTTCCAAGGATTTGATACAACTTAGTCCATAAAAAGATCCAGAACTAAGATGGATCTACTACTTTATATATATGTCACGTGTCAACACATTGTTGAACACATAAATAATTACACATCTCCCTCATATGAGCAGCACAACATTAAAATGTTTTAACCACTTGCATAGATCCATATTAACTCCAAGCAAAAAAAATGCACTTATATTCATTTAAAGATGAGTATACATATTTTGTTCCAGACCTCCTTCCAAATAGAGTGAGAGAAAGGAAATGAAATGAACAGCTGGGAAATATTTTGCTTTTAAAGATGAGTATACATATTTTGTTCCAGACCTCCTTCCAAATAGAGTGAGAGAAAGGAAATGAAATGAACAGCTGGGAAATATTTTGCTCTTTGCATCTGCACATGGCACACGTACTAGGACCAATCCAGCCACATTGTATTCCAATACCCTAGGTTCATAATTTATTGCTTAACGCCAACCAGTTGACTAAAGTGACCTTGATGGGAGAGTTGAATTTCCATATGTTGTTTACCACCACTGAACAACTTGGCGGTCCTCTTCAGCGAGAGAAATATAGCCAAGCTTGACCGTATACTTTCCATTAATTGGATAGTTGGCCCAAAATAGAGAATGATTATCTTCTTCCTTTAAAATTATGAAATTAGATTTAAGGAGCTTCACACAATCGACCTATTCTTTGATCAGATTTTGTACTAAGCCCATATATTCAAGATATTTCCATAGTACGCTCAAGCTTATCTGTTGCATATTTTCTAGCATCCCATAATGAGAATATACTTGAACCATGGAGGGAATTTTCCATACCATTAGAGATTCTAAAGGAATCAAAAGCACCTTCCCACGGGTCCTCCCCTATCCTTACTGATTTTCTATATCCAGTCTTCCAAGAACACTAATTTTTTATTAAAGGAAAAGATTCAACCATAATGCTCCATCCTATGGAGTAATTGGAGATCGATTTGTTTGGTTCTCTAAACCAAGCCATAATTGATCTACCTAGGAATTATTTTGCATTCAACACTCTACCCCAGAATTAAGAGTTGTGAGATAATCTCTAGAGGCTCTTATCTACTAGTGCCTTACTAAACCAGAAGGGATTTTTGATCCCCTAGCCACCTAAATTTTTTGGTCTAGCAATTATGGACCAATTCACTAAAGGAATGCCCATAGATTTATTTTTTCTTAACCAGAGAAATTGAAAGAAGATTTTCCTTATATTGGAAAGAATACTCTTCAGTATATTGGCAATGGATGTCGAATACTTTGGGATGCTACTTAGAATATAGTTGACGAGAACCAATTGACCTCCTCTTGAGAGTAAGAGGAAGGTCCAATTTGAAACTCTTGCTTGAATTTTTCTTGGGAACCAAATCCAATCTTCAATTTTATAACCCATTGGCTTGAGGTCAAATCCAGGATATTTGGTACCTCCGTCTATACTTTTCGAGGTGAATGGAAAGCATTCCTTCAGTTGATCCAAAGTGACATCATCTATGGAAGAGGAAAGCAATATAGATTTATTGTTTTTTATCTACATACATGTAGCTGAGAAATACAAGTCAAGAATGGATTTTATCACATTAAAATCCTAAACATTACTTGCACCAAAAGTAATAATGTCATCGACAAATAATAAATGGGAGAGTATAAGTCTAGGTTCCATACTAAGACCTTTTAAAAGACCCCTTTTCCTTGTGTTATCAATGAGTTTATTGAGACCATCTACCATAATGAGAAAGAGAAATGGGGACAAAGGGAAGCCTTGTCTTAATCCTCTTGATGAGTTGAAGAAAGATGATGGGGAGCCATTAACTAGACTGCAAAGGAGGCAAATTCCACATGACTCATTATCCAATCAACCATATGTAAATTTATTCATAGTTGTATCAAGACTAATCTCAAGAAGGTCCGGTTGAATTTATCGTATGCCTTTGATAAATCTAGCTTCAAAACAAAAGAAGGGAGCTTTTTTTTGTGATAGTATGAAAAGTTTATTCAGCGATGGAAACTTTATCTTGAATATAATGGTTAAAAATGAATCAAAATTTCTCTTTCGATATCTTCTCACTTAGGACGGTTTTAATACGACTTTTAATTATCTTGGAAATGAGTTTATAGATTATATTACAATAGGAAATGGGCCTAAAATCACCAAAGGATGTGGTCCTTTTTTTTCCAGAATCAATGCCAAGAAAGTCTTATTCAAGGATTTGAATACTTTTGTTGATCTTCGAGATTCCTAAACAATCTTGAGTAAATCCTCTTTGATGAGATCATAAAATCCTATAAAAAAGTCAGTCGATAAGCCATCTAGACTAGGGATTTTGCTTCTTTGCAAAGACTCCAAGGTTGCCAATATTTCACCATACAAAATTTCTGACTGAAGGGAATCATTCAATTCATCTATGATAGATCTAGGGAAGAGATAAATGACCTCGAGGATTTCTTCGATGGGACAACTAGGAGGGGCTTTGAAAAGCTCAAAAAAATAATGTATGTCGACTTGAGTGATCTTAGGGAAAGAGGAGGCCTTTCGACCATATGGGGAATTCATGTTTAAAATAGAGTTGAGATTTCTTCTATGTTTTGCATAACCATGGAAAAACTTAGAGTTGATATCACCCTCCTTTAACCATATTTCCTTTCTCTTTAACCTCCATTTTGACTCATCAAGAGCCAAGAGATCCACCTTCTGCTTAAGTAAAGAGATTAAATTAGATTACTCCTCCTTTGATAGGGAGTCTAGAGGCTTTGAAACTAATAATTGGACAAGTTTTTCTTCCACTTCTCTCAATATGGCTTTATGTTTTTGGTTAAAAATTCACACCCACTCCCGAGAGGCCCTCTTCACTTTGTCAATACTAATATTCATTTGATGCATGAAGGAGCTCCCGAGATATCCTTAATATGAGACCAAGTTTCAGAGATCAACTTTTTATAGCTAGGTTCATTTAACCAATCATGGTTAAATTTGAGGGGGGAAGGGGCTTTGGAAACCCCATTTGAGATACTTAAAAGAATTGGCATGTGGTTAGAGATTCCCTTGATTGAAACTATCGATTTGATGATCCAAGAGTTATACATCGTGCTTTCTGCTACCAGGAACCTATCTAATCGTTTCTCCACAAGTTCATTCCCCTTTCTGTCATTCCTCCAAGTCTGACAATTTTTTGGAGGCTCTAAGCCAACCAATTTATGTGCATAGATCCAATTAGAAAAAATAGCCTGCAAAGGGTTGCTCCTAGGATATTTTTCCCACACTTGTTTAATAGAAAGGGTAGAGTTCAAATTTCCCCCAATAATAATTGGGCACTTGAAAAAATATTAGAATTACTTAGCCCTTCCGAGAAAGGCCCTTTGTCAACATATAGGCCATATATGTTTAGCATTATTAAGGAGGCATCCAAAGAGGGATAAAAAACATCCAAAAATAAACCATAATCAAAGACAAAAGCCGAAACATTTTTGAAATTTGGTCCTCAAGTAGACAGAAGACCACCTGAAAAACCACAACATCCTTAGCACAAAAAAACCAATCCTTAAGCCAAGGACCGAAAAAATCAATAGCCTTCTCAGTCGAACACATTGTTTCCTGAATAATAAGAGTATCAGGCCTGATCTCATCCACCAACCTTTTTAGGGCTTGTAGTTTTGGGGCACCCTTGACTGCTCTAGAATTTAGGGATATAATAATCATTTACAACTGCCATGAAGGGCAATCCCCTCTCTAAGGGCCCTTATAATGGTCAATTGTTTACCATATTTTATTTCCTTCATACCTTTCTTCTGAGCTATAAACAAATGGGATTTACGTCCCACATAAGAATCCATACCTTTATCCAAGGATAGACCACCATAACAAGGGGGATCCTCTACATTTTTAACATAAGATCAAAGTAAATAGTCATATTTAATCATGGTCTTAGAAGACCAAGATTCTGAATGAGAGGATGATGTCTGGTTCACTAAATGTGTCGAGGTAGTTGGAAGGGAAGGGGGTGATAACTCTATGAAGGGGGAGGGATGAGGACAACAAGTAATGGAATTCCCAGAACATAAAGGGGAACTGATTTCTTTGGGAGAGCGGGAAAGATGCCAAACCATTACCAGAAGCTAATACCCTATGAAAAACATTGACATTCAAAGAGGGATCCTTTTTGTAAAAAAAATATCTGAGCTATTTTCTTCAGAAACATAGGACTTACTAGGAAAAGGAACTTGGAGATTACCCCCTTCATTGTCTTCTTATAATTTTTTGGAGTGGGCCTGAGATCATGTGCACATCATAGAATCCTTTTCCGCCAACTCTTCAGAACCTTCTGAGTCTAGCTCAACTTTTCTCTTCCATGATTTTTTGAATGGAGGAAAGAGCGATTGGGGACATAGACTTTAAGACATTATATGCCCCACCTCATGGCATCCAAAGCATATAAATGGCACCTTCCAATAGTATATGCATTGTAACCATGGAAATATGCCAATCACAAGCTCAATCTCATCCAAAATCCCATCACAAATTTCTACCTTGATTTGAATACAAGCCCAACACTTGTCTGACTTGGATTCCCATTTTGGTTCAAGTTCAACGAAATGTCGAATCTGATTTCCTATTGATTCCAAGTTGAAACTGTGCCAAAACAAAAATGGAAAATTTGGAAGGATAGACCAAACAATGAAATGAGAGAGGGCATCACAAGCTGGGTCAAAATTAACAGCCCACTCCTTCAGCATTAGGATAGAAGGACCCGAGTTCCACACCCTAGAATGTTTTTTCTCTAGGTCTTCCTTTGAGTTAAATTTGAAGTCTATCCAACCCCTAGTAAGATTCTAAAAAATGGTTCGATACCTATTGATGTTTGAATCTATTAATACCAAAATGACAACCTCACGAGGATATTAATCCCCCCTGTGTTTTTAAGGAGGTGGTACTCCTCTGTTAATTTTTCATAGATTTTAAAACATAAATTGTATTATGCCAATAAGACAAACCCAAATCTTTATTTCTCAAAGAAATTTAAAAATATCTTAAAATAAACGAGTTCTTGAGAAATGGACCAGGAACCTTAAACATCACATTTTCTAGAAATGAATAAATTGTAGGAAATAATAAAAAACTCTCACATCCATCACAATTTTTAGATATTTCTGATCACATTTAAAGAAAAAAGGGAGAATGGTCCAACACACAAGATAAATTTGAAATAATATTACGTATTGAGATAAAAAATAAGAGTTTGATAAGTCAACTTCAAATATCTTATACACAAAACTTAGAGTTGCAAGACATAATCAAAATTAACTCTGAAATAGTTCTTTGGATTTTCTCAAAAATAATATGAGTCTTTTATAGTCTTAGAAAATTAAAGGTATTTTTCCATGAATGGACTGGTATTGGGGCTCATGTGGACCATTAAATACATATGAGAAAGATGAAGAAGAATATGCAAAACTGGAACAAGGCGTGGGAAACAAAATCTGCACAGAAGAAAAAAAAGAAGTTATCAGAATTCAGTTATATTATTCTAACGAAATAATGGATATAACTGGATGAACTCTAAAAAATGATGAAATGTGATCAGTATAGACTTACTATGATCAAATCTCTCCTTCATTTTGATGTTTCTGGTGTTCTTTTATCTTCCTTGTTGATGGTTTCTAGACTGGTACTAAGTGTTGTTTCTTGATTTTCCTCGATAAATTTTATTGGGGATTTTCTAAACCATTCGTATATGTAATCCTTAATTAGAGCCATGTTTATCTCATTTTTAATTTTAACATCAAATAACTCACCTTCCAAATCTCTTAAGTCATGTGAAATATTTTGAATTGACTCTTCAATATCTTGATTTTTGTTTGTATAATCTAGTAGCAAATATTCAATTTATCTTTCATTAATAATCAATTATACTATTGAAATTTTTAGCTGAAATGATTTTCAATATGTCCACGTTTTCTTGAAATTGTTGCTTCATCATAAATATAGAATTTATGATTCATCTTGAGTCTTGTACTTCGTCAGTGTTTCCTGCCAAGTCTATCTTAGTGAGTTTTCTGAATAAAATTTTCTTTTTATTTACAATTTCATTGCAATTGTCCATAATGTCCTTCAAGTTATAGACCTTTTTAACCCATCATGCTTTCAAATGTTTCATTTTGGATGGGGATGGGAAGTCTTCTTCCCTTCCTTTGAGCTCAGTCATGTTGGAAACTTTTATTACAAATGGTATAACGACATCTTTGTAAAACCATTCTTCATGTTTATAATCTTCTTCAAGAAATTCATTATGAGCATTTACTCGATATCCAAAAGAAATAATATTACGAGATACATCCCATGCTTCAATGATGAGTGACATTCTTCTTTTTATATTTTCCTCAACAAATTTTCTGAGAGCCATTAACAAACTTGATGATCCCTTTAAATTTATATCATGTGTTCCCAGCTTCGCAATGGCTAATGGGCTTGCAAGAAAAGGGGGAGGCATCAAGGTGGATTCTAGTTCTCTAAATTATTCTTTTAAATTGGCATTTTGAGCGTCTAAATCATCAATTGAAACATCAAATACATCATCGGTTACCTTGTGTATGTTATAAATTTGAGATGCAAGAAACTTACAAAATCATATTCAGAACAAGATCTTCCTTTCTTATTTCTCTTATTTACTCCTTCAAATACTAGCTTTATGGAATCCCTCTCAAATAGTGAATTTTGTATAGTAAATGATTCTTCTTATGAAAATGTATGGTTGTTGGGATCCCGACAAAACCTGCCCCCCACAAATGTCGATTCTGGTACCGTCTCACTTTCGATAGAGACCCTGGTCATGTCACTTCCGACATCTCTGATAGACACGTGTCGTCGAAGGCCCAATTCTACAGTGACATAAATGATCATCTCATTTCCGAAGTTTTCATTCGTTAGAAGTGAGAAGAACGAGTGCAACTATTTTTCAACTAATTTTCCATATCGACCATGTTTCATTTGTCGTAAGTTAGATGATATAGAAACTATTCATCGATAAAGAATATAAATAGGCCAAGTTTCATTCGTCGAAAGTAAGACGAACTATAAACTATTCGTTGATTAATTTTCTATATCAACCACGTTTCATTCGCCGGGAGTGAGACAGTATAGAAACTATATTTTTCGGAAGTGAGATGATATATAATCTATTCATCGACGATTTTTCTATATCGACCACATTTTAGTCCATCGGAACTGAGATGAGGGGGCATCGAAATACCAATGCACTGTAAGAGTTTTTAAAAATAAATATAAATTCGTCATGCACACACAAAAATTTTGCGCTAATAGCCTATAGAGAAGCTGTAAGAAGACTTAGCGGCCAAGGAGGAGTTTGTTTTGTACATACAAAATAATGAGCTTACATGTTTTAATTGAAAAAATGTCATAGAACTTCATACAATTATAGACTCTGAAGAAAACAACTAAAATACTAATAACTAAGAAAAACATATAACTTATCAGAATATGTGGCCATTAATGGCCTCTTATAGGTCCCTACATTTGATGGAACAAACTCTTGATTTCTAATTTCCATGTCCTCAACCAGCTGGTACATGGTATCCTCTTCCTCTAATTCCCCTTGGGTTGAGTTCACTGACATTCATTGGTTGAATTTTCAATGTCATAGACACAGGAGGTTGGATTTTCTTCTAGTTTCATATTTGATGTATACATACTTTTTTTAGTGGCTCTTCTAATAAGTAATTTGCAGGTGATTTAGAGACTTTTCAATAAAAAAATTATGTTCGTTGGACACATTACAGATTTGAGGGGCATACATCCATGCACATATTTATGTCATATTGTTTTTTTGACAATGAGTAAACCTTGTTTTCTTTCTCATTGATTTATTTTATGCCTACTTGGTGAGGTTTAATTCCTCAATGCGCTTAATAAAAATATGTTGGTTCTTCCTTTTGGGCCCTCTTTTGATATTGCACATATTATATGCGCATAACGGTGAATTCACAACTTCCCAACATCCTCCTTGTGAGCCTATATGGTTGATGGTTCTACTAATGAAACTAATTGCACTTAATATATATACAATAGAGGCCACCCCCTAATTGAAGCTATGAATACACAAGGGAAAATTACCTATCATAGGCTCTAGCTCTCTTTACAAAATCCAATTCTTATAATTCACAAGTCAATTTACTCTAAAGTAATCCCAATCCACCAACCCTCTTTCCCCTTGGCCTACACAACCCAAGGAATGGTATCCCTCTTTATCCTCATATTATCTTACTTCCTTCTAGGGATCCAACGCATGATAGCCAAGAAATATCATTGTGGGGATTCCATGGATTGATAGTTGTGGCAAGTTTCCGTCAAGAGCAATAGTTTCACTTGCACATAGTCATAATTCCCTTATATTTTCATGGCAATAGTTTTCCATCATTTTATTACAACAATACTATGCCCCCCTAAGCCCCCTTTATTTTCCACTCCCATGAACTCATACCCCCCTATTATTTGTCCTTTTTCAACCTATGATGTATTTATATTGTCATTCAATGTACAATTCTAATCGCATATGTTCAACATATAACCATTTCATTATATACATTAATGATATAGGGATTAAAATTGGAGTATTAGAAATATTAAACAAGAAAATTACTTCAAATGGATGAGGGTTCTACAACAATTTCACTTGGTTATTGAATACAATACGAGAGTCACCAATAAGATGGAAGATATGCTTTCTAGACCTCCAATGAAAAAAATTGCAGGTTTGGGTACTATCACATAACTTGGGCAATTCACACATGAATTCTTCCAGAACGAATCAAAGAGAAGGAATACCTATTGTAACTAAAATATGTGACCTGGTTCCTTATAGGAAAGGTTTCTGGTATGGAAATGAGTATGGAAACTCCTAGGAAGCCTCTGGATAAAATTACCCAAAGGTTTCTTATACAAAAACATATAGGAAATGTTTCCTACCATATTCCAGTATGGAAATGTTGTTCAAGTACTGTAACCGATAATTTATTTAACTTATTTCTTAAATTAAGTGTAGGTGGTCCCAATGACTTGAAAACTTAAAAAAGAAATAATTGATAACCTCACAATGAAACAAAGATTAAAAAATAAAGAAATTTTGAATGTTTCCACCAAGGATCTTGTAATATACCTAATTACTATTACTCACACTTACTAATTATTATGTAGAGTCATGTCCATTAGGGTTACATCTCTTATATCCTATATATGAAAGTCTTCTTCACTGTGTATCACCATATACCCATTGTAACCTTTTACATGTGCTATACTTTGTTTCTGTCAATTTCAAATTTGGACTATATGGCCTTGCTCCTTTATCTAGGAATGGTATCACATTCTATTACTATGATAAGGTATATCACATATAGATATACACTGTGAAAACAGTATTTCCTACCTTCTCATACATCTACAACTTAAAATCCAATAGTTCTACCAATGTGATAGGGATAAAATAAGAAACTATAAGAAACACTACATATTTCACATGGATGTTGATTATTTGGTTTGGTTGTCATTAATTTCAACCCTTGAAGAAAGTTTTGTAGCGAATTTTGGTAGCACAAAGGTTTGGGTAATGGACCCAAGTTTGTTTGATGTATAATGGTATGCATTTTAATATATTTGAAGGTAAGACTATTATATATGGATAGTACATGTCATGCCATTTCCGGTGGTATGTGGAGCATCACATAACTCCTCACGGCTAGAGATTTATGTCCATGTGAAGTTGGAGAACCCTCACGAGTCATCTAGAAGCCCCAATAGGTCAAAGTATCCAAAGTGGTTGCAAAGAAGAAATTATTTAAATAATAAAGTGAAGTGATGAGTGTACTATAAGTCAAATTGGATACAAAATAAATTATTTAAATAATAAATTTAATGAAGAAATTACTAAGTGGACAAGTGATTATAAGTGGGTTAGCCCTAAAATAAGGAAAGTGGTTTAAGATGGTTAGAAGGTAACTCCTTGAGGAAGCTACATAAAAGTATAAATAATAGGCAAGGGTCTCTCATTTTAATTACACTTGAGCATATTTAATATATATAAGTGACTGAGGTAACCAAATGATATCTAAGGATAATTTTAGAGGGAAGGTGAAGTAAAGAAGGGCGAAATTCAATGGAGGATAAATTATTTTGATGATGCTTTCTAAGGTATGTTATTTACTGGTCATCTCACCATTTTCACAATAATTTTTTTTCTAGAATGATTCAGAATGTGAAATATGGAGGCCTTTGAGGAAACATATCCAAGTAGTTGCGATAATTTTTTTATCTTGTGAGTCGTTGTATTTTTGGATTTACACTCCATGGAAAATAGGGTTTGTGGCTAGTCCTGAAACTAGTCTAAAACAAGTGTTTCGGTAAAAACGTCATAAATTATTCATAACAGATCCAAATTCAGTAATACCAAATGTATTGGTTAGAGTACAGTCTGTATTATTCTGTGTACAATTTTCAAATCCATATAACAAATATTCTGTGCGGAGCACGCTCTACAAGTTCGCTCTCTTGAATAAGCCAAAATTCAACAAGGTATGTCATTTTTTCTGTAACTCCTTTTCTGAGAGGTTCCAAGTAGTGAAACCTGGAGGAATTGCATAAAAGAAACTGAATAACATTGTGTACTATTTTCGGATATGTATTCATTACAGGTACATAGTTATGGTTATTTCAAGTTGGGGTTGGTGACTAATCCAAAATTAGTCATGTGAGACTAAAGTAAAGTTTGATGAAAATGCTAGTCTCTTGTTTTTGAAGTTAAGGAAGTTTTGCAGGTATGTGATCATATACCCTTGGTCTATTACAGAGTTACAAATCAGATTTGGATGATAAAATTGATGAGGGATTTTGGTTGAGGTACATGATGGGTACATGGTTGAGACAAGTAGTTGATGAGTTGGCACATACATGAGGCGTATAGTTGATGATGTTGGTATATATTGATGAGTCATATTTTATGTGTATTTGATGCATTATTGGTACATATTTGGTGTATGGTTTATGCACTCGTTGATGGTACAAGTTGAGGTACAGGTTGGTGCATGGTTGATGCAATTGCTTATGGTACAGGTTGATTACAGCTTGTTTGGTACAGGTTGTTACATTTTGTTTGGTACAGGTTGATTGCTACAAGCTTACAACACTATATCTCACAATGATTGTGTGAGAGTGGTTCCATCATTCTACTTCTATGATAGGGTGGTTGAATGGGGAAAGGACATGTGGTTGTAGCTACCTTCCGATTGTAGCCAGAGAACATAGGGGGTTGTATCCTCCTTCTAGTTGTATCCAGAGAATTGGGGAGTTGGATCTTCCCTCAGGTTGTAGCCTCAGAAACTAGGGGGTTGGACCCTCCTTCCATTTGTAGCTGGAAAACAAAGGAAGTTGGTGCTTCCAGTGAATGCAATTCTTAAAGACATATAAGAAAAAATGTTGCGTGGTTCTGTCCCGCTTTGGGTTTCCACGTAAAAACATTGGTGTATTGTGTATGTGTATGGTTGCTCATTTGTTCATTGTTTATTTACTTTGAAACTATTGGATGATAATGCTGCATTGATATAACACTTGCATTTTATGGTTAAAAAGGATTAAATTGCTCTATTATTGATTCACCCCTCTCTCAGTAATATAAGAATCGATATCAGAGCAGGTTCCTTTAGAAATCAGTTTAACCACTAAAAGGTAGATCAAGGAGAGCAACAACATGTATAAAAATGGAATACCACAGTTTGATGGACAAAAGTATGCATTATGGAGCAGAAGGATGAAAACATATATACATGCACATGGATTTGAAATTTCGAAATCAGTAGTAGATGGATACAAAGAACCTACAATTCCGCCAACAAGTGAAAAAAAAAATGAAACTGAGTCAAAATAATTCCAAAGACACAAATGCACTTCTAAATGATCTTGGTGAATCGGTATACCAAAGTTGTACATTGTAAACTTGCTAAATAGATTTGGGACAAACTTCAAAATATTATGAAGGAGATTCAAAAGTCAAAGCAACAAAACTTCAAACTTAAAAAGGTCAATTCGAACAACCAAAGATGAAGGAAGATGAGAATATTGAGGCTAACTTCTTACGAGTCGATGAAATAGTGAATACAATCATAGGATTGGGAGAAGAAATTGAAGAATATGTAATTGTTCAAAAGGTACTAATATCTCTTCCTATGAGATTTGATCCTAAGATATCATCACTAGAAGAAAGAGAAGATCTAGACTCAATAAGCATGAACGAACTACATGGAATATTCACAGCATATGAAATGAGAACTGAATAGGAAATTACAGATATAAAAGAAGCAGCTTTCAAAGAATCCAAAAGGTCAAAGAAAAAGGGAAAGAAAAAGGAACATAGCAGCAATAGTGACTTCTCAAAAGGTGATGATGAAGAAGTGACCAACTTTGTCAGAATATTGAACAAGGGAACCGACAATAGATATAAAGGTAAGCTTCCATTGATTTATTTTAATTGTGATAGTATTGGTCATTTTACTAAACAATATCCCCATAAGAAAAAAAAGAGGAATGATGAAGATTACTCAAATAGTGAACAAACATATAAAGGAAAAAGAACCAAAAATAAATCTTTCAAGAAAAGATTATGCGCCAAAGAAGGCATCTCCTCATCAGATGAAGACGAAGTCAGTGACAGTGAGACATAAAGAGTTATATTTGTGGCATTAGAAGAATCTGATAAAGAAGACACCAAAGAAGAATATGCAGAGACAAAAGTTGACTACCGAGAAGAATTGTTGAGTGTCATAGAAGTTATAAGAAGAGAAAAGAAGAAAAACAAGAAGCTACAAGCATAACTAGACAAGAAAGAAGACAATTAGGAACTAGAACAAATGATCATGAAATTGAAGATTCAAATAGAAGAAGATAAAAGAATTGAAGAAGCAATCAAAGAAAATCTAGAAGAAAGAGACATGATCATTGGAAATTTGGAAGCATAGATTGTCACATTGAGAAAGGATCTTCAAAAGAAAAATATGCAGAAAAGCTCAAACGTTTTGGATGAAATTATCAGCAGTCAAAATCCTTATCATGACAAGTCTGGACTTGGATACAATCAGACAAAAAAGGGATCAAGCTCCAAAACAACATAAAAAGAAACATATCCGAAAAATTATGTAGAAACAATCAAAGAGGATAGGAAGATCTATAAGGAAGATTGCAGGGACACTGCTCCACCGAGAAGATTCAGATTTTAGAATCAATGACCGACAGAAACAAATAGGCCTCAGGAAGAAGAAGGATTCATAAAAGTAGATCATTTCAGAAGATATTCAACTCTCAGGTATCGAACTATCTTTTTTGGTTTATGTTACGCATGCAATAATTTTGGACATAAAGATGTAAATTGTAGAGCTAATAGGAGGAACATAAACAACTTCGAAAGTCATACACAAAATGGTTATCCAAGAAGGCCTATTGAAACACAGAGAAGAAGCTACAACATGTTTGAATCATTGAGCACTAAAGTGGAATGCTACAAGTGAAACAACTTTGGACACAAGGCCAAAAATTGTAGAATAATAGTCCCTCCTAGAGAACCACGATAGAACTACAATAATCACAGACATGAACCTCATAAGAGAACACAGATAAGATAACATAATCAATATAGCAATGAAGAATGCACACTCTCTCTACAAGCTAAGAAAAAGAAACATGGTTGGTATGTTGACAGTGATTGTTCAAAACACATGACAGGTGATAAAGACATGTTTCTTACATTAAGAAAGGAAAGAGATGGACCAGTCTCATTTGGAAATGAAGATTCAGCTAAAATCATTGGAAAATGCACAATCAAAATTGGAAACAAGAATACCAAGGAAGAAAATGTTCTACTAGTAGAAGATATGAAACATAATCTTCTAAGTGTAAGTCAAATGTGTGACCAAGGACATAAAATTACTTTCGATTCACAGAAGTGAGAGATAATAAAAGAAGGTTCATGAAAATTGATTGCAATAGTTACAAGAACTTCAATAAACATATATGTATTAAGTGAAATTGGAAATGAAAAGTGTTGTCTAGAAAAGGAAGATGAAATTTGGCTATGGCACAGAAGAATGGGTGACATACACTTTGATAACCTTGTCAAAGTTAGCAAAATCGAAGCAGTTAGAGAAATGCCCCAGATCACGAAACCAAACACCACTTTATGCAAGCATTGTCAACAAGGAAAACAAACAAAGACCAGGTTCAAATCAAAGGAATATTCAATGACAAGACCACTGGAAATTGTGCATACTAATCTAGTTGGACCAACTACAACAAAGGGTTTAAAAGGTGAGAAATACTTTAGGTTATTAGTTGATGATTATACAAGAATGATTGCATATTACTTTCTCAGGAATAAGGCAGAAGATTTTGAAAGCTTCAAGGTCTACAAGGAAATGGCTGAAAATGAAATAGATTCAAAAACCAAATGTTTGAGATCTGATAATGGAGGAGAGTTCACTTCAAAGGAGTTTATGGACTACTACAACAGACATGGAATAAAAAAACAATTCTATGTTGCTAGGACACCTCAACAAAATGGAGTTGTTGAAAGAAAGAACATGATAGTACAGGAAATGGCTCGAACAATGCTAATGGATTCAAAATTGACAGACATTTTTTGGACACATGCAGTGCATACAACATTTCACATTCAAAATAGAGTAATGCTCAGAAACAACAATGAAAAAACTCCCTACGAGCTATGGAAAGGAAGACCAACAAATGTGAAGCACTTCAGAGTATTTGGAAGAAAATGCTACATCAAAAGAGAAGATGGAAAAATGGGAAAGTTTGACTCTCAACATAGATACCGACTTAACGAGAACCGTGACCTCAAAATGAGAACTCTAGCCCTTAAAACCCATATTTTTGCATAAAAAAACATGAAAATCAATCTCCAAATCAAAAAGTGGTGCTACCGGTAGCACCATTTTTTTAAACGGGGTCAAAATTACAACATTTTTCAAATAGGGCTTTCGTAACTCAGACAATAGCTCAGAAAAACCTTAAAATTAACACCTAAATAAAAAAGTGATGCTACATAAAACAAAATGTTTTTTTTTCTAAAGGTGAAAATCATAGCTATTTATGAGCTAATTGAAATTGTGATATTAACAACACAACCCTACGTAAATAAACAACCCAAAATTGGTCACTTGATAATTTATTTACAATTTACAATTTTATTTATTATTTTTTTTTTTTTATGTCTGGAGGAATCAACAACTAGTTGGGCACATGCTCGCGTTACACGTGGCCGTGTTATCCAATCACTACCACTATAACCTCCAGGTGTGCCCATGATTCCCCTTACGTGGCACACAAGGTAAGTCAGGGGGAGTTGAACTCGAAACCTCATGGAACTTCATTTTCACGGCACTTGCCAATTGAGCTGCCCCCCGGGGGCACAATTTTATTTTTTTAATTTACATTAAAAAATAAATAAATAGGAAGAACAAAATCTTCGCAATTAAATTTTTTTTAATGACCAAAAACACACATTTAGAAAAATATATTTTAAATTCAATTTAAAACTAATATATTAAAAAACAAGGTGAAAAAAAAATTTAACTTAAAAAAAAAAATTAAAATTTTCCTCCAAAAACAATAATTTAAAATATATTTATATTTTTTTTGTACAAAAGAATCATTAAAAAACCTTTAAAAAGTAAATTTAGCGAAAAAAAAAATAAAAAAATGAATACTTGAAAATGGCAAAAAAATAACAAAATTCAACAACAAAAAAAAAATGTCTAAAATAAAAAATATTCAAAAATCTTAAACACAAACTTTAAAATTAAAATAAAAGACAAAAAAAAATCAAAAATACATATTTTAAAAACAATATTTAAATGAAAACAAAACAATTTTAATAAAATCAATAACTAAAGAATAAAAAGAAAATTTTAAAACCAATTTTAAGATAAACTTCTAAGAATATTTAAAAAAAAAAAAAGACCAAAATTTAAAAACAAAATTAAAAGCAATATTACAATACAAAAACTGTAATTTTAATTGAAATAAAAGTAAAAAAATAGAAAAACACAAATATAAACAAATTTAATAACATTTAATATATATATATATATATAATTTTGCAATTGAAATAACATAAAATTTTAATTAAAATTAAAACCAAAAAAAAATTACAAACCTACATATTATTGTGATGTCGTGGGGAGCGATGTCTGACATCGCCCCAGCCCCCACGGGCTAAGCCTTGGTCTCACGGGGCCAGGGATTAGCTCGTGGGGGCTGGGTTGATGTCAGGCATCACCCCACCCCCTAGGAGCTAAACCTTGGCCCCGTGGGACCAATTCTTAGCCCCTGGGGGATGGGGTGATGCCCGAGATCACCGCCCCCGACACCCATGACACCCAACTGCATGGGTTGGTTGGGCACCGTAAGTGTCGTGGGGGGTGATGTCGAGAATCACCCCAACCCCCAGGGGCTAAGCCCTGGTCCCACAGGGCCCCCAACCCCCACGGGCTAAGCCTTGGCCCCGTGGGACCAGGGTTTAGCCTCAGGGGGCTAGGGTGATGCCCGACATCACACCCCATGGCCTCCCATCACCGATGCATATGTTTTTTTTAATTTGTTTGTTTTTTCATAAAATTTTACATATTTTTAAGTTTTTTAATAAAAAAATTAACTTTTTTTGTAATTTTATGTTTTCTTTAAGTTTTTTTATTTTATTTTGTTTTAAATTTTGTAGTTTAACTGTGTTAAATTGTTTTTTTTAATATATATTTTTAAATGTTCTTTGTGTTTTTTAAACTTTTCTAAAGCTTTTGGGCCATAAATTTGTTTTTTTACCTTTTTTTTTTTTCCTAGTTTTAGCTTAGTTTATATATTTGTTTTGTTTTTTTTTTCCTCTTTAGTTTTTCAAGTTTCTATTTAATCTTTTTGATTATCTAAATTTGCTTTTAATTTTTTTTTTTTTTAATTTCAATTGTTTTATTTTT
>SNQJ01S1783784.1:130543-143608 GCA_010110895.2 Picea sitchensis | reverse complement strand
ATATTTAAAAAAAAAAAAAGACCAAAATTTAAAAACAAAATTAAAAGCAATATTACAATACAAAAACTGTAATTTTAATTGAAATAAAAGTAAAAAAATAGAAAAACACAAATATAAACAAATTTAATAACATTTAATATATATATATATATATAATTTTGCAATTGAAATAACATAAAATTTTAATTAAAATTAAAACCAAAAAAAAATTACAAACCTACATATTATTGTGATGTCGTGGGGAGCGATGTCTGACATCGCCCCAGCCCCCACGGGCTAAGCCTTGGTCTCACGGGGCCAGGGATTAGCTCGTGGGGGCTGGGTTGATGTCAGGCATCACCCCACCCCCTAGGAGCTAAACCTTGGCCCCGTGGGACCAATTCTTAGCCCCTGGGGGATGGGGTGATGCCCGAGATCACCGCCCCCGACACCCATGACACCCAACTGCATGGGTTGGTTGGGCACCGTAAGTGTCGTGGGGGGTGATGTCGAGAATCACCCCAACCCCCAGGGGCTAAGCCCTGGTCCCACAGGGCCCCCAACCCCCACGGGCTAAGCCTTGGCCCCGTGGGACCAGGGTTTAGCCTCAGGGGGCTAGGGTGATGCCCGACATCACACCCCATGGCCTCCCATCACCGATGCATATGTTTTTTTTAATTTGTTTGTTTTTTCATAAAATTTTACATATTTTTAAGTTTTTTAATAAAAAAATTAACTTTTTTTGTAATTTTATGTTTTCTTTAAGTTTTTTTATTTTATTTTGTTTTAAATTTTGTAGTTTAACTGTGTTAAATTGTTTTTTTTAATATATATTTTTAAATGTTCTTTGTGTTTTTTAAACTTTTCTAAAGCTTTTGGGCCATAAATTTGTTTTTTTACCTTTTTTTTTTTTCCTAGTTTTAGCTTAGTTTATATATTTGTTTTGTTTTTTTTTTCCTCTTTAGTTTTTCAAGTTTCTATTTAATCTTTTTGATTATCTAAATTTGCTTTTAATTTTTTTTTTTTTTAATTTCAATTGTTTTATTTTTCTTAATTTTTAATTTATAAAAAAAAATGAATTATATTTTTTTGTTAAATATTAAAAAATAGTGTTATTTAACTACAATTATTTTCTATATATTGAAGTAAAGGTAAACAATGTGTTAAAAATGGTGTTTTCCACTATATTTTAAAAGTATGGAACAATAAATTAATTAAGGAGACACAATTATATGAAAATTCGTAACTTAAAAAAAGTAAATGGTAAAAAAAAAAATTAAGACTGAAAGAAGCATGGAAAAATGACTAAAAACACCGTTGAATAAAAAAATGACTAAAAACACGATTGAATAAAAAATAAAAAATTTGAAAAAAATGAAAATAGATGAAAAATAAGGATTTAAAAAAATATTGTGGAAATATTATGGATCATAAAATTTAAAATATCAAAATACCACCTAACAAGGGAGGGGGGGTGCTACCGGTAGCACCATTTTTAAAAACGAGGTAAAAAATGTGACCCTTGAAAAAATGACAACTCGAAAAAGTTCTCGTTAAGTTGGTAATATTGTTTCTCGTGTGGACAAAGGAGTACTTGTTGGTTACTCAAGTACAAGGAAAGCATACGAGTGTTACAATATGAGGTTGAACAAAGTTGTGGAAAGCATCAATGTAACAATTGATGAAATAGGTGGACGAGAATTAAAGGAAGAAGAAAATGAATCAATTGAACATATTTACGAAGAAGAAGCAGAAGATGAAGAAGAAGTAGAAGGGGAAGATGAAGAGGGTCAGACATAAGTAGAAGGGAAAGTTCAACAAGTGCCTCCATAGACACCTAGCAATCGAGTACAAAAGAATCATCCTTCATATCAGATTATTAGAAACAAAGATGTAGGAGTTAAGACTAGAAGAAGAATCTGTTCACCAGAACAAACACACCTAGCACTCTTATCTACGATTGAACTAAGCAATTTTGAAGAGGCCAACAAGGATGATTTATGGAATAAGGCCTTGGATGAAGAATTGGAGAAAATAGAGAAGAATGACACTTGAGAATTGGTTCCAAGACCAAAGAATAAGAATGTGATTGGCACAAAGTGGGTTTTCAGAAATAAATTGAATGAAGATGGACAGGTTACAAGGAACAAAGCTAGATTGATATGTAAAGGATACACACAAGTTGAATGAATCGATCTTGAGGAGACATTTTCCCTAGTTGCCAGAATGGAAACAATCTGATTGCTTTTAGCTTATGCATTCTCTAAGAATATTAAAGTGTATCAGATGGACGTGAAATCAACTTTTCTGAATGGGGAACTTGAAGAAGAATTCTACATTGAAATACCATAAGGATTTCAGTTGTTAGAGAACGCAGATTATGTGTGTAAATTGAAGAAGGCCTTGTATGGTCTAAAACAGTATCCTAGAGCATGGTACTCTATACTGGATGAATATCTACAACAAGAAGGGTTCATAAAAGGAAGTGCAGACAACAACCTTGTTACGAGCAAAATATCTTTATGGCTAGGGGTAAACCAAAAAAGACATAAATGACTATAGAAATAAACACTAATCTCAAGTATTCTATATAAACAAATATGCTAGCAAGACAAGATAAAAGGTCTACCTCATCTAGATGTTCGATGAAGTCCACCATTGAGGACTTGACCCAAAGCAATATACCTGCAACTAGTCCTCAACAACCAAGACAAGCAAGCATATGGTGATAATAGATAATCTTAGCACATTCAATAGCATAATCCATCAACATTGATAACAAATACACCCATGGAATAATAATTCAAATATTTGTGAGATATTAATTGGATGAGAAAAGAGTATTTCTATTAAGATACAATCATCAGAAGTGAATGAGTTACAAACTTCTGTGTCGGTACGGTTCGGAACCAAGAAACTAAGTTCCTTCCAGTTGGGCCTCCACCACTTCAATCCTCCACCAAAGACAATCTCATATAAGAGATACGATGAAGTTCTCAATCAATAATGGAAGAGATTAGGGGTTGAAAAATGTGTTCAGACTTAAAGGACAAAGGGATGCAGACTCAATGTGAAGTGAATAATTTATCCATAGTAACTTTGCTCTCAAATTTGAATTTTTTCTCCTCTTTTCCATAGCTCGGATTTGGCCCATTTATAGCTTTCAAGTGGAACTAAAGGGCTGAGTCAGAATATTTCTAGTATATGGAAGGCCAAGGATCATTGATCTCGTGATGTGACATGGAAACCTGACACCATTTTTTAATTTTGGGCACATTTCCTAATGTACACGGGTTGTAGTGGTGTAGCCTACGTATACGCATGTTGTAATATAGGCAGGGTGCATATATGTGGAAAAATAATGTTTTTAGCTCTGGGATTTGCAAAAAGGGACACATGTGACATATGTTGATTTAATAGCCTTGTAGAAGTTTACTCACAAAATTCTATTCCAAGGCTCTAAATCCTAAGCTAATTTGTGCACCCTAGAAAATAAAATTGTTACTAATCAATTTTAAATTATAGCATTAATTTTAATGGCCTTGCTTACTCAAAAGGTGCGGTCGTAAAACTAGTGATGTTATGACTCAACAAGTAAAATAAATGAATATTAATACAATGCAAAGTCCTAACTTCAACTTCCATAAATGATATGTTTTTCAAAAATGCAATTTTCAATTCAATTCTGCAATTCTAAATAAAACACAATCTTTCTTTACATGCACTAAGATAAATGACAAAGACCCAAGAGATCAAAATTCCAATCCCAAGAGATCAAAATTCCAATCAATGTAAAATGCCTAATATTTTAATATTTTCAATATAAGAGAATGAAAATGCAAGGACTAAACAATGGTTTGATATAAGGACTCTACTGTGTATAGACAGAGACAACCCAAGTAGGATATCAAGGAGAAAAACACCCAGCTCAAGGTGCAAGGACAATCAAAACGAAAAAGATGATGAGAAAGGCACCGCCCCAAAATTCAACCAAAGACAGGTTTCTTGTCAATCCACGAACACTTAACAGTCACCACAGAGACCTAAGAAGACTCAACAATCATAAAACCCTAACCAACAACCACCAAACTCAGCAATCAAGCAACAAAGGTTGATGTACGTGACTGTTCAAGGGAAAAATGCGTATGTACACAACTTGCAGAAGTACAACATGCATATGTACACGACTGTCAAGAAAAAACCCACGTATATGTGTCAAAACACAAATAGGCTAAGGAGAAGGATAAGAAACTCAGACTCAAAGTGAAAATAGGTTTTCAAGAAATCATATAACAATAAACTCAATATGAACAAGAGAAATCTAAGGAGAAAAATGCTCCAAACCCTAAAAACGAAGATTCTATCCCTAGTATGGTCGTTATTTCTGTTACGCGGAAAATCTCTCTATGGCTAGGGGTAAACCACAACACATGGAAATGACTGCATAAATCAACTCTAATCTCAGGTATGGTATATAAACAAATATGCTAGCAACACAAGATAAACAACCTACCTCATCCATACATTCAATGAAGTCCAACATTGAGCACTTGACCCAAAGAAATATACCTGCAACTAGTCCTCAACAACCAAGCGATGCAAGCATATGGTGATAATAGAATATTTTTATCACATTAAATAGCATAATCCATCAACATTCATAACAAATATGCCCATGGAATAATAATTCAAATATTTGTGAGATATTAATTGGAAGAGAAAATAGTATTTCTATTAATATATAATCAACATAAGTGAATGAGTTACAAACTTCCATGTCGACACGGTTTAGAACCGAGAAACTAAGTTCCTTCCAGTTGGGCCTCCGCCACTTCAATCCACCACCAAGAAACTAAGAAACTAAGCTCATATAAGAGAGATAATGAATTTCTTAATCAATAATGGAAGAGCTTGGGGGATGAACAATGTGTTCAGACTTAAAAGACAAAGGGATGTAGACTCAATGTGAAGTGAATAATTTCTCCAGAGTTACTTTTCTCTCAAAGTTGAATTCGTTCTCCTCTTTTCCATAGCTCGGATTTGGCCCATTTATAGCCTTCAAGTGGAACTGAAGGGATGAGTCAGAATGTTTCCAGTATATGGAAGGCCAAAGATCATTGATCTCGTGACGTGACATGGAAACCCGACACCATTTTTTAATTTTTGGGCACATTTCCCAAAATTAAAAAATGGTGTGAAAGAGACAAGTTCACTAGGAAATATTTTCTCTTTTTGAAAATGAGTTGGAAAAGAGATTAAATCAAACTCGCTGAGAGGTTTCTAGGTGACATGTCATGGGGGAGGCCAAGGGTCCCATGCTGGACTTCTGTGAAAGGTTAGTATCTTACAAATAGCCAACACAAGCTTGGGAAAACCCAAAGTTCTCTGAGTCGAGGAGGATCAAGTTCTAGCAGAGGTTACCTTATCCATGATATATCGGATAATGTCCCTTACTTGAAAGGACATAGGAGGAGGCATTGGATACCGCACAAGACCATCCTAATCAAAGGGAACTTCTCTAGGACTTGAAGGGAGAGTACTCGGGGAGAGTAAAACTCTCTCCTGTTCAGAAGGTGTAGTACCAGAAATGCTAATGACATGGTTGAAGGATGCATCACCCTCCAAGGGAAGGGTTGGATTGACTGGAAATTGTGTCGGTACAACCACTTCTTCAACCGTTGGTTGAATAGGATGCATGAAAACAAGGCCAAGAGACACATCACCTTAAAATATGGGGATGTGGTGAGGCGAGGATTGCATCGACATGACTACTGTGTCAATAAAAGGAGAAACAAAGTGTGGGAAAACCACAGACGCCTAAGAACCCGAAGGGCCCCTAGGTGAGAACCATGTTTCTATTATCCCAACAGTAGCAGGAAACAAATGAGTAAGGTCATTTCCTTTGCAAGTCCTGCAAAGGAATTTGGGCTTACGTTTGAAACATCTAGGCTTCTCAATCGTATGAATGCCCCCAACGTCATTTACAATGGATGGTGATATGATCTCAGCATGACTGGAAAAGGATGAAGGTTTATCTCCTACATGATGTATAGAGGTTGGATATCTGATATCGATATGACTCATGGCGACTAGAGTGATTCCCCCAACATGACTAGCTACAGCTGGTTTTGGGGATTCAACATGAATTACAGAGGTCGTCAACAAATCTCCAACATGACTAGCAATGGTTGGTGATGGAGCTCCAATATGACTGGCAGTGACTGGACTAGCGGTGGTGGTGAGTTGTGGCATTTGAGACCAAGGTCCCTAGAAATTTTGGTTCTGAGACATCGCAGGCCAGGAAGGGTCTTGTTCTACACATTGTCCTTGTCTGAAAAGGTAGTATCATATACCTAATTGATCCATAGAGGTTTTTACAGGTATCATCACTGAAGCAGATGTCTGTGAAGAGAAAAAATTATGATAAGGATTATTCAAGTGAGGATATATGTTTCCCCAATGTGAAGGGGTTTCGTGAAGAGGGTAGCCCGAACCATAAAACTTATTCCACCCATATGAAAGGTCTAAGGATATTTGTGGACCCTTCATGGGAAAAGTGTTCGTAGGAACAGGCATGGAAGACGAAGGATACACGGATGGGGTGTCATAAGTAGAATAACCACCTATTTGAGTACTAGCTCTTGAAAAAACATGGCTAGGAATTGATCGGTAAGAGGGGAGGTTCCAACCTCCCACAATGAACTTGTCTCTTTCACACCATTTTTTAATTTTGGGAAATGTGCCCAAAATTAAAAAATGGTGTTGGGTCTCCATGTCACGTCATGAGATCAATGATCCTTGGCCTTCCATATACTGGAAATGTTCCGACTCGGCCCTTCAGTTCCACTTGAAGGCTATAAATGGGCCAAATCCGAGCTATGGAAAAGAGGAGAAAGAATTCAACTTTGAGAGAAAAGTTACTATGGAGAAATTATTCACTTCACATTGAGTCTGCATCACTTTGTCCTTTAAGTCTGAACACATTGTTTATCCCCCAAGCTCTTCCATTATTGATTGAGAAATTAATTGTCTCTCTTATATGAGCTTGCATTTGGTGGAGGATTGAACTGTTGGAGGACCATTTCGAAGGAATTTAGTTTCTCGGTTCTGAACCGTCTGACATGAAAGTTTGTAACTCATTCACTTCTGCTGATTATATATTAATAGAAATACTCTTTTCTCATCCAGTTAATATCTCACAAATATTTGAATCATTATTCCATGGGTGTATTTGTTATGAATTATGATGGATTATGCTATTTAATGTGCTAACATTATTCTATTATCACCATATGCTTGTGTCGCTTGGCTGTTGAGGACTAGTTGCAGGTATATTTCTTTGGGTCAAGTGCTCAATGATGGACTTCATTGAACGTCTAGACGAGGTAGTTTGTTTATCTTGTCTTGCAAGCATACTTGTTTATATAACATAATTTATATTAGAGTTGATTTCTGTAGTCATTTCCGTATGTTGTGGTTTACCCCTAGCCATAGATATATTTTCTTCGTAATGCAATTGGTGACCATACTTGGGATAAAATCTTCATTTTGGGGGTTTGGAGTGTTTTTCTCTTTAGATTTATCTCGTTCATATTGAGTTTATTTTCGTATGATTTCTTGATATCCTCTATTCACTATGAGTCTGAGTTTCTTGTCCTTCTCCTTAGCCTAGCTGTGTTTTGACACATATACATGTGTTTTTGTTTGACAATCGTGTACATACACGTGTTGTACTTCTGCAAGTTGTGTACATACATGCTTTTCCCTTGAGAAGTCGCGGACATCAACCTTTTTTTCTTGATTACTAGGTTTGGTGGTTGCTGGGTAGGTTTTGATGATTGTCGAGTCTTCTTAGGTATTTGTTGTGGCTATTAAGTGTCCGTGGAATGAAAGGAAACCTGCCTATGGTAGAATTTTTGGGTGGTGCCTTTCTCATCATCTTTTTCATTTTGATTTTCCTTTCACCTTGAGCTGGGTGTTTTTCTCCTTGATATCCTACTTGGGTTGTGTATTTCTATACACAATAGAGTCTTTATATGAAATTGTTGTTCAATCATTGCATTTTCTTTCTCTTATATTGAAAATACAAAAATATTAGGCATTTTACATTGATTGGCATTTTAATCTCTTGAGTCTTTTTCATTTATCTTAGTGCATGTAAAGAAAGATTCCATTTAATTTAGAACTGCAGAATTGAATTGAAAATTTCATTTTTGAAAAGCATATCATTTATTGGAAGTTGAAGTTCACTCTGGGAGGTTGGAACCTCCCCTCTTACCAATCAATTCCTAGCCATGTTTTTTCAAGAGACAGTACTCAAATGGGTGGTTATTCTACTTATTACACCCCATCCGTGTATCCTTCGTCTGCCATGCCAGTTCCTACGAACACTTTTCCCATGGCGAGTCCACAAATATCCTTAGACCTTCCCCCCCATATGAAAGGTATGAGGATATTTGTGGACCCTCCATGGGAAAAGTGTTATTAGGAACTGGCATGGCGGACGAAGGATACATAGATGGGGTATAATAAGTAGAATAACCACCCACTTGAGTATTGGCTCTTGAATAAACATAGCTAGGACTTGATTGGTAAGAGGGGAGGTTCCAACCTCCCACAGTGAGAGTTGGTAGAGGGACATGACTCTTATCAAATGAAAATGTAGACAGAGAGGCCATGGTGCCCCCAGATCCAAAACTAGGATTCTCATAAGTGGGTCAGGGAGAGGATGGAAAGGGTGAAGGCATGTTTGGCATATCAATAGAAAAATGATTACATACCCAAGGCATGGACTGAGTGTCATAATTATTCATACCATTATGAAAAGAGGACAGATTCATCCCCATGAAATGAGTGAACATCATGGGGGGTGTAGCGGTAAAGGAAGGAGTCACAGGAACTCCACTACCCATGATAATGACAACTCAAAGCGTGGTATAAAATCTCAAAGGTCTACTAATAATCAAAGAGCACACCAAAAATAATCATAAGGAAAACTATGCACACAAATGGGATAAAGTGGTTGAAAGGGACCTCCCTTTCTAAAGTAGGTATGCCTCTCCCAAGAGGGGCCTGAGAATCCGCTGCTAAATATTGGAGGAAACAAAATCAATTATAAGGGCCCTCATGGGATTAAAAACCAGTCAGCCAAATCCTCCCGGAGAGGTAATCCTCCATAAAGGATGTGTGATTTCTGACCCTTATCTGACCTAGGGTACCTATAAAATAACCACTACAAGTAACCTATGTAGTAGCTAAGTCAAATAACTAAGGAACCACGGTATAACCGATGCACATGCGAACAATCGTAAGTCAGGTCCACCGTATGGGTAGGGTAGAAAAGCCCGAAAACTTGAAAGCATCACCTCTCATGGAGGTAAGGGAACTAACAAGATCTCCATATACAAATAGATCCCTATAAATATATATGACACTAAGAAGGTATCAAGGGGATATCCCTCCAACCAACCTCATGTGACCTCATTCTTAACTTTGGTGTAAGCGGATCCTCCTGATATTACCGATTATACTATGGATTTCTCCACTCCCTTAGTTAGACACATATGTTGATTTAATAGCCTTGGAGAAGTTTACTCACAAAATTCTATTCCAAGGCTCTAAATCCTAAGCTAGTTTGTGCACCCTAGAAAATAAAATTATTACGAATCAATTTTAAATTATAGCGTTAATTCTAATGGCCTTGATTACTCAAAAGGTGTGGTCGTGAAACTAGTGATGTTACGATTCAACAAGTAAAATAAATGAATATGAATACAATGCAAAGTCCTAAATTCAACTTCCAATAAATGATATGCTTTTCAAAAATGCAATTTTCAATTCAATTATGCAATCTTTCTTTACATGCACTGAGATAAATGACAAAGACCCAAGAGATAAAAATGCCAATCAATGTAAAATGCATAATATTTTTGTATTTTCAATATAAGAGAATGAAAATGCAAGGATTGGACAACAACTTGATATAAAGACTCTACTGTGTATATACAAAGACAACCCAAGTATGATATCAAGGAGAAAAACACCCATCTCAAGGTGCAAGGACAATCAAAATGAAAAAGATGATGAGAAAGGCACAACCCAAAAATTCAACCAAAGACGGGTTTCCTGTCATTCCACAAACACTTAACAGTCACCACGGAGGCCTAAGAAGACTCAGCATTCATCAAAACCTACCCAGCAACCACCAAACCCAACAATCAAGCAACAAATGTTGATGTAAGTCATTGTTCAAGGGAAAAGTTCGTATGTGCGCAACTTGCAGAAGTACAACACATGTATGTACGCGACTGTCAAGAAAAAACCCACGTACATGTGTCAAAACACAACTAGGCTAAGGAGAAGGATAAAAACCTCAGACTCAGAGTGAATAGAATTTGTCAAGAAATCATACGAGAATAAACTCAATATGAACGAGATAAATCTAAGGAGAAAAACACTCCAAACCCCAAAAACGAAAATTTTATCCCCAGTATGGTCGCCAATTCTGTTACGAGGAAAATATCTCTATGGCTAGGGGTAAACCACAACAGACGGAAATGACTGCAGAAATCAACTCTAATCTCAAGTATGCTATATAAAAAAAATATGATAGCAAGACAAGATAAACGACCTACCTCATCCAGACGTTCGATGATGTCCATCATTGAGCACTTTACCCAAATAAATATACCTGCAACTAGTCCTCAACAACCAAGCGACGCAAGCATATGGTGATAATAGAATAATGTTATCACATCAAAGAGCATAATGCATCAACATTCCTAAAAAATACACCCATGGAATAATAATTCAAATATTTGCGAGATATTAATTGGACGAGAAAGGAGTATTTCTATTAATATATAATCAACAGAAGTGAATGAGTTACAAACTTCCGTGTCAGCATGGTTCAGAATCGAGAAACTAAGTTCCTTCCAGGTGGGCCTCCACCACTTCAATCCTCCACCAAATGCAAGCTCATATAAGAGAGACAATGAATTTCTCAATCAATAATGGAAGAGCTTTGGCATTGAACAATGTGTTCAGACTTAAAGGACAAAGGGATGCAGACTCAATGTGAAGTGAATAATTTCTCCAAAGTACCTTTTCTCTCGAAGTTGAATTCTTTCTCCTATTTTCCATAGCTTGGATTTGGCCCATTTATAGCCTTCAAGTGTAACTTAAGGGCTGAGTCAGAACGTTTCCAGTATATAGAATTCCAATGATCATTGATCTCATGATGTGACATGGAAACCCGACACCATTTTTTAATTTTGGGAACATTTCTCGATGTACGCGGGTTGTAGTGGTGCAACCTGCATATACACATGCTACAATATAGGCAGGGCGTGTATATGTGGAAAAATAATATTTTTAGCTCTGGGATTTGGAAAAAGGGACTTCAAGTCTGCATAGGGAAATTGAAAAAGTCCCTCTGTGAAAGATTTCATAAGGTGAGGCAAATCTTGCTATAACAAACCTCTACATCAACGTAACTCAAGATAGTATTAATTGAAGTTTATGTTGATGATATTATTTTTGGAAGTACTGATGACAGGTTAAGCCATAAATTTGTAAAGGATATGCATAATGAATTTAAAATGTCATTACTTAGAGAACTATCCTTCTTTCTGGGTCTTCAGATACGTCAAATAAACCAAGTAATTTGTATTTCTCAAACTAAGTATATTAGAGAAATGCTAAAGAGGTTCAGACTAGAAGATTGCAAACCAGTTACCACTCCTATGAAAACTAGTTGCAAGTTGAGAAAATATAATGATTCAAAGTCTACATAATAGAGGCAATATGGGTCAATGATTGCTAGCTTACTATATCTGACAACATCTAGACCAGATGTAATGAAGGAAGTTGGACAAGTGGCATGATTTCAAGCAGCACCAAAGGAATCACATGTATTAGAAGTAAAGAGGATTTTCATATATCTCAAAGGAACATAAGATTTTGGATTATGGTATCCGAAAGGAAAGGATCTATCACTTATCGCCTACACAAATGCAGATTGGATAGGTTGCATTGATGACCGATGAATCACTAATGGAGAAACATTCTACTTGGGTGAGTGTTTAGTAACTTGTCTAAGAAAGAAACAATCATCAATATATTTATATATAGTTGAAGTAGAGTATATTGAAACAACACGATGTTGTACTCGGGTTCTATGGATGAAACAAACTTTGACAGATATACAGGTTGAGTATGATGAGCCCATTCCAATCTATTGTGATAATGCAAGCACCATTAGTATCTCAAAGAACCCGGTGATGCACTCCATGAATAATCACATTCCAATAAAGTATCACTTTCTACGGGAACAAGTTGTAGAGAATAACATCAGAGTTGAATATGTGGGAACAAAATAACAAGTGGCAGACATATTTACAAAACCGCTTCCAAGGGAAGCCTTTAAGTATTTTCTCTAGAGACTTAGAGTAATTTCTACTCTAAAATGAATGCTTTTGAATGATTATCTTATATGTTTTATATTTATATGAGGAAGCACCATAAAGAGGACAATTCAGGTTGGGAGATCAGTTTCAGGAAGATCCCAGTCAGGGGGAGCATCCCCGAATGGAAATATACCTTTTCCATTGATGACAAAGGGGGAGAGATTTATCAGATGCAAAGGTAAATTCTGGGAGAAAGAACACAGAGGCATGGTTCCAGAGGGAGCGATGGTCAAATGAGGAGCATGAGTGATATGAATTCAACAGTGCATTAGAGTGTTTCGATCAATGCCAAAGGGGGATATTGTTGATTATTTGGGTTGGTTTTCATTCATGTCAACCCTTGAAGAAAGTCTGATAGTGAATTCTTGTAACACAAAGGTTTGGGTAATGGACCCAAGTTAGTTTGATGTATATTGGTATGATTTTTAATATATTTAAAGGTAATACTATTCTATATAGATAGTACATGTCATGTCATTTCTGGTGGTATGTGGAACATCACATAACTCCTCACAGTTAGAGAGTTATGGCCATGTGAAGTTGGAGAACCCTCATGAGTCATCTAGAAGCCCCAAAAGGTCAAAGTAGTCAAAGTGGTTGCAAAGAAGAAATTATTTAA
>SNQJ01S1783784.1:117297-130493 GCA_010110895.2 Picea sitchensis | reverse complement strand
AAAGTAGTCAAAGTGGTTGCAAAGAAGAAATTATTTAAATAATAAAGTGAAGTGATGAGTGTACTATAAGTCAAAGTGGTTACAAAATAGATTATTTAATTAATAAAGTTAATGGATAAATTACTAAGTGGATAAGTGGTTATTAGTGGTTATAAGTGGGTTAGCCCTAAAATAAGGAAAGTGGTTTAAGATGGTTAGAAGGTAACCCCTTGAGGAAGCTACATAAAAGTATAAATAAGAGGCAAGGGTCTCTCATTTTAATTACACTTGAGCATATTGAATATATATAAGTGACTGAGGTAACCAAATGATATCTAAGGCGAATTTCTGAGGATAAATTATTTTGATGATTCTTTCTAAGGTATGTTATTTATAGGTCATCTCACCATTTTTGCAAAAACGTTTTTTCTAGAATGATTCAGACCACGAAAATATGGAGGTCGTTGAGGAAATATATCCAAGTAGCTGTGATAAAAAAATCAACTTTTGGGTCGTTGTATTTTTGGAGTTACACTCCATGGAATATAGGGTTTGTGGCTAGTCCTGAACCTAGTCTAACACATGTGTTTCAGGTAAAAACATCATAAATTCTTCATAACAGATCCAAATTTGGTAAGACCAAATGTATTGGTTAGAGTACAGTCTGTAGTATTTTGTGTACCATTTTAATATCCATACAAAAAATATTCCATGCATGGAATGCTCTACAAGTTCGGTCTCTAGAATAATCCAGAATTCAACAAGGAATGCCATTTTTTCTATAACTCCTTTTCTGAGAGGTTCCAAATAGTGAAAACTAGAGGAATTGCATAAAAGACACTGAAGAAAATTTGTACTATTTTCAGATCTGTATTCATTACAGGTACATAGTTATGATTATTTCAAGTTAGGGTTGGTGACTAATCCAAAATTAGTCATGTGAGACTAAAGTAAAGTTTGATGAAAATTCTAGTCTCTTGTTGTTAAAGTTAAGGAAGGTCTACAGGAATGTGATCATAAACATCAAGTCTATTATAGAGTTACAAATCAGATTTGGATGATAAAATTGTTGAGGGATTTTGGTTTAGATACATGTTGGGTACATGGTTGAGACAAGTAGTTGATGAGTTGGCACATACATGAGGTGTATAGTTGATGATGTTAGTGCATCTTGATGAGTCATAGTTTATGTGTATTTGATGCATAATTGGTACATATTTGGTGCATGGTTGATGCACCCATTGATGGTATAGGTTGAGGTATAGGTTGGTACATGGTTGATGTACTTGTTTATGGTATAGGTTAATTACATGTTTTTTGGTACAGGTTGTTTGGTACAGGTTGATTGGTACAGGTTTACAATAATATATCTCACAGTGATAGTGTAATATCCCTAAGGCCGAACCTAATTGTAAATGTACATGAAAATGTACTTAAGATGGTGAGTTGTCTGACATCATTTTGTATGCACCTTTCATGGCATAGTACGTGCATGTACTGCACAGTGAAATGATGAAGTGTGCACAATCTAGGATACCACGCACAACATATTAAGTGCGTGTGATTGTAAGGCCAACGAGACTTTGTGTATATCGTATGTTTTATAGGCTGGTGAGCCAGTTATTATAAGCTAGGATGCTTATGTTTTGATTAGGCCGGAGAGCCTATATGTTAAAGGCCAGTGCACCTATTTTTGTATATGTCTCACAATTAATATAAAATACATCGTTGAGCACAGATCGACCACGATAAACGAGATGGGGGACGAAACTCCACTGGTTAGGGAAAGGGAGGGGCTAAGTTAAGGAAAGGGGATAATCTAGGGATCTTAAGCCAAAAAGGAATATTATATTTTAATATTTCTTAAATATAAAGTATGGATAATTATTTTATCCTAACTTCCAAAGTTGGGGACAAGTGGGCCAAAGTAGCTCCCAACATGACAAGTGTCAAGTTGGGGACATGCATACATATTGTTGGGAGTTAGTTCATTTCCTATCATTTTTTCCATCGTTCTTCCCATCATTCATTCGATCATTTAGTCATCCAGTCAATCATCCATGAGAATGCACACACCCATTGAGCTATCTTTCATACCTTCATTACTGCACCTGAACCTGTATCCATGGCCATTTTTTGAGGGTGTAGCTGGTTAGCTCGAGAGATGGATTGAAGAAGTGGGTTGTCAGGCCTGTGGGATATTGAAGAGGTGGGTTGTCAGGCCCGTGAGCAATTCTCCGAGAGAGAGAATTGTTGGGAATTGATTTCCTGAAGGTGCTAAAATGCAGTTACAGTGCTCTGAGACTTCTTGTTCGGCCTGTTGTTGAAGCCCATAAAGGAAGTGGGAAAGATGAAGGACTGTTGAGCAGAGAAGGGTCACACTTCCTCGGTGGGAAAGGCATGTGGGGAATGAGGGACTGTAGGTTGTTAGTTTGAGTTGGCACCTGTGATAGAGTCTTTCCTATTGTCTACGAGCCTTTAGCCTGGTTAGGAATCCCTTTACCCAGGTGGAGTTTAGTCCCAACTCGAGGGTGACTCACTATTGAGAGTGATAAATAATGTGGTCTAAGGCTAGGAGGTTCGTGGAAGGTCTGAACGCAGTTGGTGACATTATTACCAAGATCAGTGTCAATTATGTGATAAATTTACATGTTGCATTGTTATTTACATGCTTATTTTTATGGGTTGTCATATGTGCAGTTATAATTGTGTTTATTTTTATGGGTATTTCCTATATATGTTGCATGTATATGTTTACTGTTATTTTAGAGTGAATCCGTGTATTTATAGATGTATTTGTATGTTCACATTTTATATATAATGCTTCCGCAAGAGTTTTGTGTGTATGTATCTTAATTGCATGCAATTTGAAAAAGTTATGTGGCATAGCTTAGTTGGATAGTGGGTATGTTACAGTATGTTCCGCAGAGAGAACAATAAGAGTTCTCTGGTGTAGCGTGGCCTGGCATGGATGGTCGAGGACGTTAAAACATGGTATCAGAGCTTCAATTTTCAACACTAAGCTTGAATGGGCCAAACGAGTTGATTTGAGGAGAAATTACATAGAGGATTTATTTTGAAGTGGCCAAATTTCAAGTGATAGATCATCCATAGTAAATGTAGAAACAATGACGCAGAATTGGGAAAGCCCCAATTTATGTTGTTAAATTCATGAGAAAATGGAGAAATTTGTCCAAGTGGTGAGATATTATTGTTTTAATATCTTTTCTAGAAAATTCAGACATGGAAGCGGTCGAATTTGAAATTATAGTGAATCCATGAGAGATGGAGCGAGATTAGTAAATAAAATTCTCAATTCGTGAATTGATTTTGGATAAATTCATTCCATAAATGTCAACACACAAGGATTTGTTGTTTCATAGGTTGAACTAATGTTATCGGGGTGAAATTGAACAAATTTCATGGTTGCAGAATGTCTATGGTAAATTGGGGAAAAAGTTAACCAAAAGCCCCAATTTCTGCAGCGGAATTCACAAGGAATTGATGCACATAAAAATGAGTGTGTGTAGGAGGGTGCACTAAAAATACACGATGCATAGTGAAAAGATTTTGATAGGTAAAATTTGGTATTGTGCGGAAAGATATTGGCGTGTTGGTGCATGCAATTAAAAAAAAAAAAAAAAAAATTGACACCGCGCAGAAAAATGTTAGTGTGCACACTAAATTTTGACGCCGCGTAGAAAAATTTTCGTTTACAGGACCATGTGATAAATTTAGCATTGTGTGGTGTGCACACACATAATAATGGCACGTGTGGTGTGTGCAGTATTGGCACAATGCAGTGGAGTATGGTAATTGCACGTGCAATGTGGGTATATGTTGTCGCACGACAATTTATTGAATGGTATAAATTGTCACATGATAATTTAGTTAATGGGTATATGTTGTCGCACGACTTTCTCTGCAGCTCAAATAAAATAGCTCGGATAGATCTTTCTAATGGTATAAATTGTTCTTCAAACAGAGCTCTTTTGAGAAAGTTACAACCCAAAAAATGTTGGTTTTTATTCATATGAGATATGAGAGATATTCGATATATTATTAAAATAATGAGTGTTCCATATATAGGGAACATAAGGTGACCATCCATGAAAGGATGCATCCCTCGAATAATCAATAACTATTTATTATTATCATATTTAATAATTAATAATAATTATATTATTAATTATTATCTTTAGAGAATGTCTTCTCGATGTTGTCCAAACATCAACACTCCCTCTCAATGAGGGAGACATTCTGCAACATGCCACTCTTGTCTTTGAAGTATACAAACTTCACCTTAGACTCATGAAACTTGTCTAACAGTCTTGGGAGACATCTCTCTCCCACCTAAACCAAGGAGAAACTCCTTCTGTGATTCTCCCTCTAAGCCAATTAACTCTCTCTAAGATTAGGCTCACTTTGGGTCCACATGTAATAGCATATAGCATCTTGAGTATTTATCATTCCTTGTCAAATCACCATGACTAGGAAAAAGACCACACCAGGATCTTTCACCGCAGGCACACACCTATGAGTGAATGTCGGCTTGATGCTAACTGACATGTGGAAATCACTTCAAGCACCTCGAGTCCATATTATTCCTTGTCATGATCAAGGAAGGACTACGTCTAGGCCCATTTATCACAAGTGCACCTTTGTGATAAATGTATCTTATCTCCCTTGGTCTGCAGCCCAATGTAGGAGAAGTTATGCCCGATGTTGAAACATCAATAGTCCCTCATATCTAGGGAGGTATCTTTCCATAGTAGTACACAACTAGTGTCCAGAGACATGCAGTCTCCACCAGTGGTACAAAACTACCATAGTAGTAAAAGATTTGTCACACATGGAACTCCCAGGTGGACTTCTAGAGGCTACTCCCTCTAGGAACACTTAGGCTCAACTCCCCATAGTGTGAGACATCAACGGTCAACTCCCTTGACATGTCCTCATGTTCTCTAAACATGGGACGATGGGATATAAGCCCAAATGCACTTATTCCTTCTCGAATAAGTGTCCTCACAGATCAACTCAACTCAATTCACAGAGGAGTACGATCTGGAGAAAGTTTGTCACACATGGCACTCCATGTGGACTTCTATAGGCTTCACCCTCTAGAAACACTAGGGTAAACTCCCATAGTGTATGACGTCAAGGGTCAACTCCCTTGACATGTCCTCATGTGATATCCACATGGGACGTTGGGTTATAAGCCCAAATGAACTTATTCATTCTCGAATAAGTGTTCCACTTATCCCTTCTCAGATAAGTGTCCTCACAGATCAACTCAACTCAATTCACAAAGGAGTACGATCTGAAGAATGTTTGTCACACATGGCACTCCATGTGGACTTCTACAGGCTACACCCTCTAGAAACACTAGGGTCAACTCCCATAGTGTATGACATCAAGGGTCAACTCCCTTGACATGTCCTCATGTGATCTCCACATGGGATGTTGGGTTATAAGCCCAATCACACTTATCCCTTCTCAGATAGGTGCCCGACTTATCCCTTCTCAGATAAGTGTCATCATAGATCAAATCAACTCAGTCACATAGGAGTACGATCTGGAGAATGTCACAGGAAGATGAAAACATCAACACTCCCTCTCAACGAGGGAGGCATTATCTTCCATGCCAAGTCTATCACAGAAGTACTTAAACTTCATCCCAGTTTGGTAAGAACATTAGCAAACTGCTCATCTGTAGGAAGGTCCTGCACCAATACTTCCTTCCTTTGCACCATGTCTCGGATGAAATGGTACTTGATCTCAATGTGGTTCAATTTGTCATGAAACACTGGATTATCAAAGATCTTCACACAAATTTGGTTACCATAATGAATAATGGTGGAATCCATCACATGTTTGGATATATCTGCAAGGATCTTGTGAAGCCACACTGCTTCATGGACTGTCATACTTAATGCAATGTATTATGCTTCTGTTGTGCACAACTCCACATAAGTTCATTTCCTGCTACACCGGGAAACCATGAAAGATCCCAAAGTGAAGCAACACTTGAAGGTGCTCTTTCTGTCCACTGCGCTCTTTGCCTAATCAGAGTCAATATATTCATGCCATATCATATCAATACTAGAAGTATATATCAAACCATGTCTAACTATGCTTTGCAAGTATCTCAACACATGTTTCACAACAATCTAGTGTGTCTATCTCAGTTGACTTATAAAATGGCGAAGTGCACTCACTGCATAGCAAATATTTGGTCTGGTGTTAAACAGATACATCAATTATGCAACCAGCTGTCTATACAGATTTGGATCAATTTCATCATAATCGGAAGAAGACACACTTAGTTTCTTAAGATTCGTCATCATTGGTGTAGTCACAGGCTTCAAGTTTAGTATCTCAAACTTCTCGAATATCTCAACTGTGTACTTCCCCTGACTTAGGAAGTTCTCATCAGTTCTTTGCCACACCTCTAGTCCCAAGAAGTAGTGCATCATACCAAGGTCCTTCATCTCGAACTCAGATTCCAACACATACTTCCATTCAATAATAAGGCTCTATGTACTGGTGAGGAATAAATCATCAATGTAGAGGACCAGAATCAGAGACTTACTATTAACAATATTGTAGTACAAGATGGGATAGAAAACACTTGTTGAAGCCCCAAAAATTATCAGGTGTCCATCGATCTTTGCATACCAAGATCGAGGTGGTTTCTTGATTCTATACAAGGCCATCTTCAACCTGCACACATGAGACTCCTTCTCATGTATCACGAAAGAATATGGTTTCTCAATGTATACTTCTTCCTTAATCTCTCCATTGAGAAAGGTTGTCTTTACATCCATCTGACATATTTTCTAACCCATGGATGCTAAAGGGGAAATAATCATCCAGATAGAAGTGTATCGAGCAATAGGAGCAAATGTCTTCTCATAATCTATTCCCTCCCCCATGAGAGAATCCTCTAGAAATATGTCTTTCTTTGTTCTTATTGAAGCTTTCATCGGCTATATGTTTGATCTTATAGATCCATTTGGAAGTCACTACAGACCTCCTTTCAAGTCTCGAAACAATATCCCACACATCATTCTTCATGATGGACTTATACTCCTCCATCATGGCATCTTTCCATACTAAATGCCTCCTCATAACATGAAGGCTCAAAATCAATGATTTGTCTCATAGTTGTAGCATAGCATGAATATATCTGAGGTATGTTTCTCTCTCAAAAGGTACCACAAGGAGTTACATGTCCTTCTACCTCCTGTATATTTTGACGAGCCCATGCAAATATCTTCCGACCTACTGCAATATCTCTGGAAACATTAAGTGGAGATACAAGATCAATGGGATCAATTGGCTCAACTGTCTTGAAAGAGAATGTAATCTTGGACCTTATTTTACATATAAAGGTTTCCTCATGAAAACAATGTCTAATACATATCAAGTTTCCCTCATGGACTCAATGTCTCACAATACATATCGAGGTTCCCTCATGGAACCAATGTCCCCCAAGACATATCTAGATTGCCTTATGAAAACAATGTATTGGTTTCTTTATCTGACCATTTGAGGCATGTCCAGATGAATTCCACATTTACTCCTACTAGTCCATTTAGGACCCTCTAGGGAGAATGTCTCATGATGTTGTCTCAAAAATCTCTAGGACACATCGAGGTTCCCTCATGGAACCAATGTCCCCCAAGACACATCGAGGTATCCTCTTGAAACCAATGTCTTGGTTCCTTCATTTGACCATTCTCACCAATTTCGATCAGATCCTGAAGGCTATCAAATGTGTATCAAATTTGCAGCTCTAGGAAGACAACAACAATGTCACGGGCACCTCATCCGAGAAACGTCGTATATCCATCTTGAGTGCACAACGCATTTACATGACTCCCACATATTCAGTATTCGTGGGACTCTTCAGTAGATGTCATTTTTATCCTCCAAGGTGTGATTCTTCCAGCCATGTTGTCACATGGGCTAGCAACCCTGCTTTGAATAATGGAACCACCTAAACCATGGTGGCCTCCACTCAGTTCACAAGAGCATTGTAATCGTAATGTTGATCTCGTTCACCACTGGTACCATATTTTACACAACCTGATCTGACAATGATATTTCCACTTGATACATATTTTGGCGCCATATAACAATAGTGGTGATCCAACTACAATAAATCATAGACATTCATGCTTGTTACCACTCTTTCTTCTCCATTGAATATGAACTTTCTACCTATAGACCCATGTAAACATCACAAAGTTCAAGAACCTGGTAGCTTCTTCCAACTCAGAATGTAGAACTAACAGAGGCTTGCAATCTCAACCAATAGTTGCTCTCTTGCACTTCCATAGTTGAACCTGTAAGATGAATCTTGAGAAGTATAGAGCTGAAGAAACCCCATCTCCACTTTCACGTTCTCACATGGATTCAATGGATTTAACCTCACAGGGGTCAATATATCAGTTAAATTAGCAAGCCATTCCCCATATGTAGCAATGCCTCTCAATGCCACGACAATGTCTCTGCATCTAAGCCACTTGATCTCCTTTTCATCATCTGAAACTACAATGTAGATAGCTGGAATCATCCTCGCCATTGCCAAGTTGGCAGAGTTTCTACTTAGGCTCGACTAGACCAACGAGTTCCAGTAGCCAATGCAACAAACAACCTTGAAACCCTCAGACATTTTCTTCAAATGAGAGTGTGTCCCCTTGAACCACATGAACCACATCTCGCTTGTCTGTAATCTAATTGCTAGCTCTTCAGTTTGAGCACTTTGATCTCATATATCACTCTCCCTTATTCTTACATATGCACAAGTTATCGACAAGTTTCGTTCTGCAGTCGTCGTCTAGATCCTTGAAAACTGCTTCTATAAATTTCCATGTTTCTATTCAACGAATTTGCATCCAGAATAATTGATCATTATGGATATATTATGCGAAAACAATCGTGAGTTTCATCAGATCCTATCAAATAATAGGCTACGTCGACTTGTTAGAAATTATTTCCCAAATTCAAACGTAATGGATAATGGTAGAGAAGGTTAATTCTAAACGGATAAGTTTGACAACATGATCCTTCAATTCTAAAAGATCAGTGACGACTCGACCAGTTAGGGTAGTCCATATTTCAAACCCTATCATGGTCAAAGCCAACGCATCTAAATTTTTTGTTGTTGTGCAATCCCTCATTGGATGAAAGAGATATTTAGCCTTGCATGATCCTGATCTCTGAATCTTCACAATATCAGGTGTTTGAGACATGTGAATGATACCATGCCGTTTTTCTTCCATTTACCTGGGCTCTCCTATGAGGGAGTGAGGCCCAGTGCCACTCTGATACCATGTTGTTTCTTGTTTAATCATTTTTGTTCTAATCATTATAAATATAAAATCCATTGTGAACATAAGCCTTGAATTATAAATTTCATATAAAGCACCTAGTGAGAGAGGAGTTTTTGAAGAATTTCATATAAAGCTTCTTCTAAGCATGAAGAATTTGATTACACGCTTATGAAATTTTGAGGAAATTATGATAAAGACTACATTATAAATATTATAAATAAGTGGAGTTTTAACGCACAAGTTGAAAATAGATGAATTTGTAAAACAAAGATGTTTGCTTGTTGGTTTTTATTCATATGAGATATAAGAGATATTCGATATATTATTACAATAATGAGTGTTACATATATAGGGAACATAAGGTGACCATCCATGAAAGGATGTGTCCCTTGAATAATCAATAACTACTTATTATTATCATATTTAATAATCAATAATAATTATATTATTAGTTATTATGTTTAGAGAATGTCTTCCCAATGTTGTCCAAACATCAACAAAAAGTGTAGGGCAAATTTTAAGACTCAACTAACTTCAAAGGGCCATAACTTTCTGCTCCAGAATCAGATTGAGGCACAGGAGCAGTAAATGGAAATCTATTGAGCCATAGAAGACAGTCCCGGAGTTCAATTGAATTTCTAGGCATGTTAAAAATGTTTAATATCGAAAATAAGGCACCTGTATCATTCCAGACCAAAAACACAAATTGGCCTAGAACTTCAGCAGGTTGTAACTAGCAGCCAGGAACCCAGAATGAGGTGACACTTGGATATAATGTCCATAATATGTTTATGAAGAAACCCAATTGATATCCTATGAAATATACAATGGAGTAAGTGCAATAATACATAATTCCAGCGCATAATTGCGCCAAGTGGAAGTGTGAACAAAAGTTAATGGAAAATTTTCAAATGACCATAACTTTCTGCTCTAGACTCAGAATTGAGCATGCGAGTAGGCATTGGAAAGGTATTGAAAAATGGAATTTAAATATCCACCCAAAAAATTGATCCGAGCATTTAAAATTTCAGGAAATCAGAAGAAAGGATTCTAATATATTATTGAACCAAAATGGTTCATATTTTTCATGAAATTGTTGAAACAGTTAGTTTGACAAAGTTTTGTTGGATGCACATTTTGCAGAGTTAAAAACAAATAGATTAGATCAATATCAGTGAAGAGTCCATAATAATGGAAGAGGCACAGAGGACTTACAGTCAGGAATATGAAATCAAAGAAATGGATGTCCATTTGAGAATTGAAGGAACAAACTCCAATGGACATTGAGGAGAAAAGGATGAAAACATGAATATGGAAGAGACCATTAAAAATTTGTAGAAGGATGTCCAAATCCATAAAGCTGATAATGAAAGGATTGTGAGAGCCAAGGAGAAGTGAGATGACTTCAACATGAAGTTATTGGAGAGCTTGAACATAATAGAAAAGAAATTGGACAAGGAGAGTGGCTCAAGAAAATCGAGAAGTCACAAGTCTCCTGATGGGAAAAGAAGAACAAGAAGTGTTCGCAAACATCACCATCACTCCCTGAGGAATTCCAATAAGAGATCACATAGAATATCAAGTCCATCCTCTGTTAGAAAGCATAAGAGATCTAGGGTGGATGAACTACGAGGAGAAATGAACAAAATCAAACCTCCTACATTTGATGGTGAGCACAAGAAGGATGAGGATGCAGAAACATAGTTGTTGGGCACGAGAAAGTATTTTCAATTACATAATTATTCTTCTCATGCATAAGGTAGAATTTCCATCTATCAACTCAAGGGAAAGGCATCCATGTGGTGGGATCAACTTGTGCAGGTGCAACCCATTAAATAAAAAAGTGTTACTTGGAGGGAATTCAAGAAGTATTTTGAGAAGAAATATTTGACTAAGAGATACTATGACAAGAAAATGAAAGAGTTATTTGAACTCAATCTTGGAGCTATGACCATAGATGAATATGAGAGAAGGTTTCTAGGATTGTTGAAGTATGTCTCTTTCATCAAGGATGAGACAGTCAAGATTCAAAGGTATTTGAGTGGATTACCATCCTTCATTAGTGACAAAATACAGTATGATGATCCCAAGACATTGGAGGAGACCATAAGTTGAGCTAAGTTCCTATATGATCAACAAAAAGCAAGGCCAACTTTCCAAAAATCTTGGGAAGACAAAAACAAGTTCAAGGTGGATCAAAGGAAGAAGGGATCTAAGCCACCATTCTTTAGAAATAATCCACAGGGACAAAAAAATTCTAAAGAACCCAAAACGATTGACACAAGGAGTCAAAGGCCAAGGCAACCACCTATTCAATGTTGGGGTTGTAAAGGAGATCATATGTTTAGATATTGTCCTCACAGAGGTGGAAAAGGAAGGATTGTTCACAATGTAAAACAAGCTAAAACAATGGAGGACATGGTTAGAAATGTACCAAGGATCTATGCAGCCCTGGAAAACAAGAAAGTAGAGTATCAATCACACATGATTGAAGTGGAAGGTATGATCAACAAAAAAACCATTTCTATTTTAATTGATTCATGAGCTAGTCATAGCTATATAGATCCTAAGATGGTGGAAATTTTTCATTTTCCAAGAAGAAATCATGGGAAATCTTGGTTGGTGCAACTGGCTATAGGAGCCAAAAGAAAAGTTAATGGGATGGTTAAGTCATGCTTCATGGACATGAATGGACTGAACACCAAGGAATATTTGAACATCTATCCTTTAGGTTCCTATGATTGTCTAATTGGGATGGATTGGTTGGACCAACATCATGCTCTCTTAGATTGCCATAAAAAAGCATTTACTTGCTTGGATGAGGAAGGGAAACTAAGGAAAGTGTAGGGAATTCCCAGGGTAGTAACCATAAGAGAAATTTCATCATTGCAGTTGAAGAAATGTTACAGGAAAAAGTGTCAAATATTTGTATCTCATATGGAAGAGACACCTAAAGATAAGGTGCCAAATTTGGAAGATTATGCAGTCCTAAAAGAGTTTGAAGATGTGTTCAAGGAGGTACTAGGACTACCCCCAAAGAGAGATATTGATTTCTCTATAGACTTAATGCCTAGAGCAGCTCCAATGTCAAAGGCTCCATACAGAATGAGTACACCAGAGTTGAAGGAGTTGCAAATGTAGCTTGAAGAAGTTCTGAAGAAGAGGTATATACGCCCAAGTGTGTCACCTTGGGGTTCCCTAGTCTTTTTTGTGAAGAAGAAAGATGGAACATTAAGATTGTGCATTGATTTCAGACAGATGAATAAAGTGACTGTTAAGAACAAGTATCCTCTGCCAAGGATTGATGATCTCTTTGATCAATTGAAGGATGCCAAGATATTTTGAAAGATAGATCTTATATCAGGATACCATCAAGTAAGGATTAAAGAGGAATATATCAACAAGACCACCTTTAGGACAAGGTATGGTCATTATAAGTTCACAGTGGTGCCATTTGGGTTGTCAAATGCACCAAATTTTTTCATGTGCTTAATGAATGGTGTTTTCCGAGAATATTTAGACAAGTTTGTCATTGTATTTTTTGATGACATTCTTATATATTCCAAGTCAGAAGAAGAGAATGAACATCATTTGAGGATGGTGCTGCAAGTATCAAGGGAGCATCAGTTGTATTTCAAGTTGAGCAAGTGCTCATTTTATTAGAAGCAAATTCATTATTTGGGGCATATCATTTGAAAGGATTGGATAGCAGTGGATCTTGAGAAGATAGAAGCCATTAGAGAATGGACACCACCAAAGAATGTGACAGAGGTTAGATCATTCATGGGCCTTGCAGGATACTACAGGAGATTTATTGAAGGATTTTCAAGGATTGTGCACCCAATCACTTCCTTACAAATGAAGGGTGTGAAGTTT
>SNQJ01S1783784.1:99151-112489 GCA_010110895.2 Picea sitchensis | reverse complement strand
AGGGCCTACATGTACTTCCTTCTTCAATTCACTTTGTCATCTTCAAAAATTCATTTCTCCTCAACCATGAGGATCCACGTGACATGCCACATACCACCAGAAACAACATGATGTATACTATCCATTCATGGGTGTTGTATATGGATGTGCATTGTCCTTCATGTCCAAATATCTTTATCAATCTTGCGGTCCAAAACCCATGACTAGGGTTGACATCAATGACAACAACCAATCTTCCAACAGGGATAACCCAGTAGACAAAGAAGTGGTTGGGCCAAATTTACTCAGGGAAATGGAGGAGTAAATGATAAAAATAAAACAAAATTTAAAGGCTTCCCAAGACAAGAAAAAAAGTTATGCTGATAAGGGCAGAAATCATAGGGAATGTAAAGTGGGTGACCATGTATTCTTGAAAGTGAACGCCAACAGAAGTTCCCTGAAGTTGAGAAATTGTTCAAAGTTGCCAGCTCTCTATTGTGGGTCGTTTGAAATCCTAGAGAGGATTGGTCCAGTTGCTTATATTATTGCATTGCCTGCATCTTTCTCTATTCATAATGTATTCCATGTATCTTTTCTCAAGAAGTATATACCTAATGCTAATCATGTTATTTATTGGAATGTGATTCAAGTGGAACAAGAAGGCACTTTCCAAGTGCATCTGGTATGCATTTTGGACCAGAAAATCAAACAACTCTGGGATCAAGCCATAGGGCTTGTAAAGGTCCAATGGACCTGGTACGGTCATGAGGATGCTACTTGGGAACATGAGGATGCAATGCGGGCATAATACCCACATCTTTTTGAGGATTTTTGAAATTTTGTTGTACATGGGTACATGATGCACTGAGGACAGTGCATAAATAAGGGGAGGGGATTTTAATATCCCTAAGGACGAACACAATTTTAAATGTAAATGAAATTGTACTTAAGCTGGTGAGCTGTCTGGCATCATTTTGTATGCACCTTTCATGGCATAGTACGTGCATGTACTATGTAGTGAAATGATGAAGTGTGCACATTCCAGGATACCGCGCGCATCATCTTAAGTGTGCGCGATTGTGATTCTAGCAAGCCTTTGTGTATATGGTATGTTTTATAGGCCGGTGAGCCAGTTATTATAAGCTAGGATTCTTATGTTTTGATTAGGCCGGAGAGCCTAGATGTTAAAGGCCAGTGTGTCTATTTTTGTATATGTCTCATAATTAATATAAAATAAATCGTTGCACATAGACCAACCATGATAAAAGAGATTGGGGACTAAACTCCACTGGTTAGGGAAAGGGATGGGCTAATTTAAGGAAATGGGCTAAGCTAGGGAGCTTAAGACAAAAAGGAATATTATATTAATATTTCTTAAATATAAAGTATGGATAATTATTTTATCCTAATTTCTAAAGTTGGGGACAAGTGGGCCAAAGTAGCTCCCAACATGACAAGTGTCAAGTTGGGGACATGCATATATATTGTTGGGACTTAGTTCATTTTCTATCATCTTTTCCATCATTCTTTCCATTATTCCTTCCATCATTCAGTCATCCAGTCAATCATCCATGAGCATGCACACACCCATTGAGCTATCTTTTGTACCTTCATGAATGTACCTGAACATGTATCCATGGCCATTTTGTGAGGGTGTAGTTGGTTAGCTTGGGAGACAGATTGAAGAAGTGGGTTGTCAGACTCGTGGGATATTGAAGAGGCGGGTTGTGCCCATGAGAAATTCTCTGAGTGAGAGAATTGGTGGGAATTGATTTCCTGAAGGTGCTAAACTACAACTATAGTTCTCTGAGACTTCTTGTCCAGTCTATTGTTGAAGCCCGAAAAGGAAGTGGGGCAGCCAAAGGACTGTTGAGCAGAGAAGGGGCACACTTCCTGGGTGGGATAGGCATGTGGGGAATGAGGGACTGTAGGTTGTTAGTTTGAGTTGGCACCTGTGACAAAGTCTTTCTTGTTGTCTATGAGCCTTTAGCCTAGTTAGGAATCCCTTTACCTTGGTGGAGTTTAGTCCCAGCTTAGGGGTGACTCACTGTTGAGAGTGATGAACAATGTGGTCTAAGGATGGGAGATTCATGGAAGGTATACACGCAGTTTGTGACATTATTACCAAGATAAGTGTCAATTGTGTGATAAATTTACATGCTGCATTGTTATTTACATGCTTATTTTTATGGGTTGCCATATGTGTTGTTATAAATGTGTTTATTTTTTTGGGTATTTCCTGTATATGCTGCATGTATATCTTTACTATTATTTAAGTGTGAATCCATGTATTTACAGATGTATTTGTATGTTCACGTTTCATATATAATGCTTCCACAAGAGTTCTATGTGTATGTATCTTAATTGCATGTAGTTCGAAAAAGTTATGTGGCATAGCTTAGTTGGATACTGGGTATGTTACAATATGTTCCGCAGAGAGAAAAATAAGAGTTCTCTGGCATAGCGTGGCCTGGCATGGATGGTCGGGGATGTTACAAATAGTGTGACATTGGTTCCATCATTCTACTTCTACGATAGGGTGGTTAGAGGGGGCAAGGATAGGTGGTTGTCACCACCTTCCGGTTGTATCCAAAGAATGTAGGGGGTTGTAGCCTCCTTGTGGTTGTAGCCAGAGAATTGGGGAGTTCAAGCTTCCCTCTGGTTGTAGCCTGAGAAACAAGGGGGTTGGAGCCTCCTTCCAGTTGCAGCTGGGAAAAAAAGGAATTTGGTGCTTCCAATGAATGTAATTCTTAAAGACATATAAGAAAAAGCATTCTGTGGTTTTCTACCACTTTGGGCTTCCACGTAAAAACACTGGTGTACTGTGTATGTTTATGATTTCTCATTTGTTCATTGTTTATTTACTCTGAAACTATTGGATGATAATGATACATTGATATAACACTTGCATTTTATGGTTAAAAGTGATTAAATTTCTTTATTACTGATTCACCCCCTCTCTCAGTAATCCAACAATGGACCCTTCCACAAAATGTTCATGTTTCTCATTGTAGCATTTCAAGTTTAAAAGAGAGAAACTGTTTGAGATGAAATGATGTGGGATTCATTTTTGTATCACTACAAGTCTTAGAGTCTCACATTGTTTATCAACAAAAGTAAGAAATTAAGACAAGCCCTTAATAGAATAACTTTTCTGAAATAAAGAATTAACTCAAATTATCACAAGGTCTATCAACTGCAAGAAACAATTAAGTTCATACAAATGATATTATCATAAACTTCATGGTGTGGATAAAAAATTAAGAGAAAAGAATATTCAAATCAATTGGCATGTAAATTTGCAATACCTATTTGATTGGTGATCTCATTGGTATGGGTATATGGAAATCATTAGGTCATATGAGAATTTTGTATAGCTTTAGTATAACAAATGAGAAAAAAAACATGTAGTCTAAACATTTCCAAGAGAGATCGAAAGCTACATAAATGACAAATATTGCCACACATGAGCATTGGAATACCTATGCAAACCCATAATAATATACTTCTCAATGAGTCTAAAAGTGATGCGCCATATGAAAACAAAACTCTTCTCGAAGTGAAAGAGTAGGCACATCGTTGACTGGAGGAATACCTCTTGAATTTCATGCATAACATGTAGAGAAGAAATCTATTGAAATTTAACAACCTAGCAACATGTAAAACATTTATTGAACTACATACCTGCCAAGAAAAGAAGAAATCTATTCAAATCAAGAAACTTGTTTGGTTAGGTTCGCAAATAACCCGGTTAATTAATACTTGATAAATACTAGACTTGTTATGAAATTATTAAAAATCAGCTGTGAAAATGATTAGTTATGCATTATATCTTGTTGAATAGACTGTATGGATGACCATGATTGTATAGATGTTACTAATGAGTTCCTAAGTGTACATGAAGCTCAATGATTGGTTGACACGAGTATCATCAACAAGAACCTGAGACTCAGAACTGAGTCAAGGATGATTTTAAGGATGCAAATTTATATTAAAATGTAGAAACATTGGCTAATATTACGATTCCTTAATAGGAAAAATGTAAAATGTTTAGCGATAACTTTGTAAAAATATTCAAATTTCTAAGGATTTTATATACTTTCTATAAAGTTTTGGCTATTTTCAAGGTAAAATAATTTTATTCTATGGAATTTGGGTGAATCATTTTTAGAAAAAATGTAAATTGGCAAATCTTTTTTTGGGAAAAACCATGGAAAATAAGCCCATTTGTGAAATTTAGCCCCTAAAATCATCTATGGACTGAGTCAGGGAGTGAATGAATTGATGAAATATTGAATAAATAACTTATGTTTATTTTGGACATACTGATTAAAACTTGTTTAGTAGATGTAAGCACAGGAATCATGCTTGCTAATCCGACTCACAAAAAGAGTAGTGGGGCTATACAGAACAAAACCAACTGAAAAGGAGGGGTGGAACAACATCCATGTTTCCACTCACTAGCACTGTCTCCATGGACAGAGTTGAAGAGTGAAGGACACTCTTTCTCAGACGGTTGCATGATGCTGCGAGAGTAGACTGGGTCTCAGTCACTCGTGAGGTATACTGAGGGGTGTTCCATAAGGCAAAGGCCTTATTTCTCAGTTTCCAAAGGTCTAGAAATAGGGGCAACTATAGGAGTAATAGGATCTTCGCCAGTTATGCCATATTCCCAACGCTCAAAGTTCAAAATCGCTTGAAGGGCATGACACATGGAACCCTTGGAGTACATCAGTGCATCCTTAAGGGCATGGAATTTGTGGAGCCCTTATCCTTTGTTTCAAATTAAACTTCTAGTATAAAGTGAAATGAGTAAGTTAACCTAAGTGTAAGGTGATAAAGTAAATGATAAAGTCCTGCTAGAAATATTGAAAAATAAAATTTATTGGAAGGGTTGATGTTTAGCGAACAATTAATTATTCTAAGAAATTTATGGGTAAAGGGAATATAGAATGCAAGAAAAATTATAAATTATTAAATAAAAATAAACATCTAGGGGGAAATATAAAGGAAAAAAAAGCGGGGGGGAAATCTAAAGAAAAGAAAAGAAGGGAAACATCTAAGGGAAAATATGAAGAAAATAAAATCTTGGAAACATCTAGATGAAAATATAGAAGTCCATAAATGATGGGGAATCTTGAGTAAAAGATAAGAAACATCCAGGAGTAATTTTAGGAAAGTAGGAAATTGGATGAGGGAAATAATTTATTTTACATTTTTTTAATTGATAAACTCTTGATTAGTGGGGAGGGTCTATAAAATAAAGTATTTGGGTCAAGAGAGGGAGGATTCTATACTTTCTTTTGGACATCCATTGTAATTATTGTGGACTTGAGAATTTCTATTTTGAGTGGAGAACGAAGTGGTTAAGAGGTGGGATCCTCTCACTTGTAAGTGGACACTTCATAGCTAGTTTTGTAGTTGGTTTTTTATATCCTTTATGAAGCTCAGGGGAAAAAGGGGAAGAAGAGTACATGTTGCATTGGCAGGGATACATCTGATGATTCCTTCAGTTCTCTGACGAATACTAACAAAGTATCACTAGAGTTTGACGCAGCTTCAAAGTGGTGACACAAGGAATCTCGACAGCAAACTTTGGGTTATGGTAATTCTTATATTAGTCTATTTTATTTTATTTTATTTCATTTTATTTTATGCTTACTCTTCATAGTGAAAATTGATGTATAATACTTAATTGGAGGTTGGGTAGCATAGTTCCAATAAATTTTAATAATGAGATACATGAATATGATCACTGTAAGAATACATATGGTATATGATGGAGTTCAGTAAAAACACTAGTTGCAATGACACATATTTGGTTTAATTATTATATTATAACGTCCTCCGTTGTCTAGATGTTGTGTGGAATGAATTTAAAAACTGATTAGTTTTCCTTTCTTTGAATTAATCTAGCTTGCTGAATTTTCTCAATAGCCATCAATTGAAATTGACCATTTAGGTTAGTGATGTAGACATCTAATAGTGATGATCCATTTGAATACATTTTGCATTGATTCCACCAGATTTTGTCATTATTTTTATCATGATTTGTTTTCTTTATAATATGAAAAAACAACATCGCCGCCATTACATTTATTTAATTATAGTTAAATTGATCCATGTGAGAAAATATTGTATAACGAAATATCATCTTCACTGTAACTGTGGCAAGCACTTAGTCGATGGATAATTGTAACGTGGAGAGGGCTTGTAGACTTCTTCTATTATAGAAATATTTTTTTTTACTTATGAATTACTAATTACTCTAGGTATTGGTCACTGTAGTGTATAATTACCTGGCTTCACTTCCTTCAAATCGAATGTTACTTGTCTACAAATCTAGTTATGATATATACAATTATGTGTTACTAATTATTAAATTAATGCCTCACTAGTTAACAATTACTACATTTAAGTTATATGGTGTCTGTATCTCTACCTTTTCGAGATAAGACATAATATCTTCCCACTTTCTTTGGAAGCGTTTTAGTAACTTCTCCCCTAAATGCCTCACTATAGCTTCATACTGGTCAATTTCCCCTCTCAACGTTTCTTTGAGGTCTAGAACCAAATTTGTGTTTGAGGTCAGTTTCACATGGTTCCTTAATATCTCCTTAGGTTTGGTTATTTTATCCATTATCCAAAGTTTTCTGTGGAGTTTTTCATCTATGCTCTTTTGTGCCTCTACAATCATTTTCTCTTTCATTACAAAGAAAAAAAAAGGAATTGATTTGGACACCCTTCACACACATATTGGGGGATCACCCATAGGGGTTAGATATAACAAAATTATGAAGGTAGAATTCACATAACCAATTTCTTTCTCTTTCATGACTTTGTTGATAGACTTCTTTAAAGTATTTTTAGTTATTTACCTAATAAGGGCGGAAGTTGGCAATTTTTCCCAATTGGAACCTATGCCATTATTCCTTTAGGTACAATGTATAGGTCCTCGCTAGAGTCCCCCAAAAGATCATACCCTCTACAAACTCAAAAACTTTATGGATAGATGCTTCTAATATTTCAATTCACTCAATTTGTTTTTTCAATATCCCTCCTTTTTCTTTCCAATTCTATCCTCAATTCCAAATTTTCAATCTCAATATGTTTGTTTTCATCTAAATGTTGCATTTTGAGGATCTAATATTTCTCTTGTAACTCTGAAACTTGATTCTCATGTTGAGGCAGGAAAATTTCTATGTTTGTGACTTCTAATTACCTCCTATCTTCTACAAGTGTTTTCCATCTAAGGGACTGTACTCTTGCTTCCTCTAGTTGACTAATGAGGTCATGGGTATTAACCTCATCCTTCTTTGTGTGAGCTACCTCATGAGTCTTCAAAGTTATTTGTTGGGATTGAAGGGTTAACTTATTCTATATTGTCTATAGCATGGGTTTATGAAATAATTTCTAGATTATGACATGGGTTAATCTGTTGTTGTTAACATAGAAAATACATATAGAATTTTTTATAACTCTATTGTTGTGTTATTTTATTCTTACAAGTATATAAATGACATTTGCGGAAAACATAGTATACGTGGTCCTCCATCGTAGAATCAGAAATAGAGCCAATTGGCCAACAGACCATGTTTAGGTTGTTCCATTAAGTTGTTCCATGTCCAATCTTCATCATTTAGTTGCCCATTAATATTCAAGAAGATTCATGTGTTGCCCATTTTTTCTATCCTTGCCATGGTTGTTTTTTGTAGGCTCCTAAACACATAAAAAACAACCAAAGAAAGGATAGAAAAACACGGGTAGTAGATACCTTGTCAAAAATGCGTTGTGGATCATGGAGGTGACCTCCCTTCAGACTTGCATTTCTCAAATACAATAATAGGTTAAATGAAAAATGAAGATAACCAAAGAATGTTTCATACATCTATTTGAGAAATTACTATAACCATAGACTACCTGAGATAAGTGTCATTTCTTTCTTTAGCATCGGGACTATTTCCATTCCAAATACATGTCATGTGATATGATGAGTTTGTGCACAAATGTGGATACATGAGCTATTTCACTGTAGAGAAAACTTGATTGACCTTGTTTCAAACTTATGTAATTTAATTAGATACCTCATTGGTGACTGTCTAGGACTAACAATAAAACATGTTGGACAATGATTACCCCACACCAATTATTTATATAAGACATTCTAGGAGGCTATTAGGTTGATTTTTGTTAGCTAGTATAGAATCAAATTCAAATTTTAAATAAATTTCACTCTCATTACCAATGTTCTTCTATGAAGGCAAAGAGATATCATGGGTATTTTTACAATTGGATAGGGATCACATTATATCCAATGGTATGAGTGTTACCAATTCATTAGTAATTAAACTATTGCAATAAAAAATAATCCATGTTGTATCAAATCCTTATTTAATGATGAATCCTCATTCTAAGAAGAATGGCACTTCCAATTCGTAGGGTATGCATTATATTCTTTTCACAACTAGCTCTAGTGTCTACTACATTGCGTAGGGGGGTTTGAGGGGGGGTTGTAGGGGAAGCGCCCTCGAGAATTTATTTCTGCCTCGAGAAACGTGTTGCATGTTTGCCTCGTTTTTCATATCGCCTTGTTTTTCATCTCCATTATTGGGCAATTTTTAGGCACATGGATTTTTCCGATGGTTTTATGTTTTCAGTTAAGGACTTAGGGTTGTTGACTAATCCTGGTCATTGGGTTAGGGTTTTGGATGTTGTTCGCTCCTATATGTATATTGTATTGTAAACAATGTATTACTATGAGTGAATATATAATATGTTGGTTTTCCCAGTTTGGGTTTCCAAGGGAAACATATCTGTGTAATGTGTGTATTTTCCATTGTATCTTATTAAAAATCTATTTGTAGTAAAATATTGTACAAGGATAAAATATACATTTTCTATCAGAGAATTGTTGGCTTCAGGGGGTTGCCTTTGTGGTCAAGGGTTTGGCTTGGGAATGTGATAAGCCTTGTTACAGTGGGAGATCTGTGGTATTGATTTTTTAGGTGAAAATAAATGGCGAGCAGTTCGAAAATGGAGATCGAGAATTTTAATGGGCAAAGTTTTGAGTTGTGGAAACTAAATATGGAATATTTGTTGGTCGATAGAGATCAGCGGATCACGGTGGATCCAAGTACTGCACCTATAGGAACTTCAACAGATGACTGGAAAAAGTTGGATCATAAGTTAAAGAGCACAACTCGATTGTGTCTCTCAGATTCTGTATTATTGAATGTCTCAGAGGAGGCTACAACCAAAGATTTATGGGATAAGTTGGGGAAGTTGTATCAGTCTAAGTCCTTAGTAAATAAACTATTCATGAGAAAGAAGTTGTATAACTTGAGGATGAGATATGGAGACTCGGTCACAGAGCATTTGAACGCCTTCAATACTGTGGTAAGTCAGTTAATATCTTTTGAGATTAAAATTTCAGATGAATATAAGTGTATCAGTTTATTATGTTCTTTAGCAGACTCATGGGATAGTCTGGTTGTGGCCATAGGTAGTAATACAACTTCCTTGATTTTTTATGAAGTGGTATCATCCTTGTTTCAGAGGAGATGAGACATAAGAACATGGAAGGATAGAGAACAAATGAATTATTTGAAAGAGGACGCTCCCAGGAAATAAATAAATCTAAGTCCTCAAGTGGGAGATCTAAGTCTAAGGGAATATCTAAGTCTCCCAGAAATTTTGTAAAGGTATGCTGGAGATGTGGAAAACAGGGGCAGTACAATAAGTAGTGTAGATCCAAAGTTGAGAAAAAGAAGGGATCTGAAGAATCTCCTTCTACAGAAGAAAATACCTCCAAGGAAGAAGGACGGGATGTGTATTTTTCTTCTTCAAGAACACATGCAGATCATGAGGAATGGTTGGTTGAATCAGGTGGATCCTTTCATATGACTCTCCACAGGGAGTGGTTCTGTGAATATGAAAGGTATTATGGAGGTAATGTTTTCCTAGGTGATGACTTGACAACAAAAATCATAGGTCAAGGAAAATTCAAGTTGAGGCTCATATATGGAAGGATTAGAACAATACCTAATCTTTGACACATCCAAATATTGGCCATAAATTTGATTTCTATAAGAAAAATGGACGATGCAGGGGTAAAAAAAATATTTGAAAAGGAAACCTATAGGATGGTTCGAGGAGAAATAGTGTTGTTGAAGGGAGTTCGGTTTGGAACTATGTATAAGCTGCAAGGAAGCATTATTAGTGATGGGTGTACTAGTTCCATTATTCATAATATTAGATTTGAAGAAGAAATAGCTCCTACAGTATATGGAGAAAAGGTTATGTTGTGGCATCAAAGACTAGGGCATATCGGAGAGAAGGTTCTTTGACTACTATACGATAAAGGTATGGTTGAAGGTATGTTTAACTTCTCTCTGGATTTTGTTTTCTGTGAGCATTGTGTATATGAGAATCAGAATAGGGTAATATTCCCCTTTGGTGCAACGAGGGCATAAGGAATTTCACATCTAATTCATAGTGATGTGTTTGGACCTGTGTCAGTTCCATCATTGAGAAAATCTATGTACTATGTCTCATTTATAGATGAATTCTCAATGAATACTTGGATATATTTCCTTATGAAGAAATATGAAGTTTTTGACAGGTTTAAAGAGTTTAAATCTCTTGCTGAGAATGAAACAAAGAAAAGAATTAAGGTGTTGATGACAAATAATGGTGGGGAGTTATGTGGGAATGAATTTGAATAATATTGTAAGAAGTGTGGTATAGCAAGGTAGAAGACTACTCCATATACACCTTAGCAGAATGAAGTTGCGGAAAGGATGAAAACATCAAGGTGCATTCTCAGTGGTGTCAAGTTAGGGAAATAATTCTGGGTAGAGGCATTAGGTACTGCATGTTACCTGGTCAATAGATCACCCTCATTAGCGCTGGATGAAAAGACTCCACAAGAGGTATGGACTGTTAAGAAACCTTCTCTCACACATCTCAAGGTATTTGGCTGTGAGGCCTATGTTCATGTTCCAAAGGAAAACATGACTAAGCTAGATAAGAAGGTTGAAAAGTGTATCTTTATTAGGTATACATATGGTCTCAAAGGTTATAATATTTGGAACCTGGAAACTAATAAGGTTGTGTATAGATGAGATGAGGTATTTAGAGAAATGAAGGATGTTGTTAAACAAGAAGTCCTAACAAGTAAGGAAGAACCAAAGAAAATAGAGTTTGATTTAAAGGATGATAAATCAAAATCTACAGAAGAACATGAATCAAAAGAAGAAGATCATCATACTCCAGTATTGAGGATATCAGTTCGATAAATAAGGCTACCTGAAATGTATAATCCATCTGATTTTCATTCAAATTTTTCTTTGTATATTACTAATGATGATCTTAGAACTGTCAAGGAGGAAGTGGATTCAAAGGATGGAAAGCTTTGGAAAAAGGCCATGGATGAATAAATGGTAGCCTTGGCTAAGAATGAGGCTTGAGATCTAGTGGACTTGATGACTGGAATAAATCGCATTGGTAGAAAATGGGTATCTAGAAAACAGGTTGAATGAAGAAGGAAAAGTGGATAAATAAAAATATTGGTTAGTAGCAAAGGGTTATTCCCAGGTTGAGGGAATTGATTTTGGTGAGATTTTTTCTCTTGTTTCCAAGTTAACTTCTATAATATTTATGTTATATGTTGTTGTTGCATTTGATTTTGATGTAAAATAGATGGATGTGAAGACAACACTCCTACATGGGGATCTGGAAGAAGAAATCTATATGTAGTAGCCATAAGGATTTGTTGTGAAGAGAAATAAGGAACTCTTATGCAGGACGAAAAAGTCCTTGTATGGTTTACAACAATCGCCAAGGATGTGGTATCAAAAATTTGATACTTCTATGCTGGGACTTGGATTCACAAGAAGGAAACAAGATCACTGTGTGTATTTTAAATTAATTGGTGATCATTTGATTTATTTGGTATTGTATGTGGATGACATGTTCCTAATAGGAAACATCAAGGAGATTATCCAGGATGTGAAAAAAGAGTTGTCCTCTAAATTTAAATTGAAGGATATCAGTGCTTCAAATTTCGTTTTGGGAATGGAAATTATTGGAAAAACAGGAAACTCTGGTTAAATCGGAGAAAATATGCCAAGACAATATTGCAGAGGTTTAATATGTAGGAATGTAAACCGATCAAGGTCCCTATTCATGTTGGTGTAAATTTATCTGCAAATCAATGTCCCAAGGTACATGAAGAGGAGGATGACATAGCTCGTGTTCCATATGCGAGCACAGTTGGAAGTTTGATGTATGAAATGGTCTATACTAGACCGGACATTGCACATGCAGTGGGAGTTTTGAGAAGGTATATGTCAAAACTAGGGAAGGAGCATTGGACACTAGTAAAATGGGTTTTCAAGTATTTTTGTGGAACTGCTAGCTATGGATTGTGCTACCAAGGAAGACCAGGATTGGAAAAAGTGTTGGACATACATGGATTTGTGGATGCAGACTGGGTTGGAGATATGGATCATAGGAGATGTACAAGCGGGTATGTGTTTAACCTGTTTGGAGGAGCAATCAGTTGGATGAGAAAAAAACAGGTTGTAGTGGCACTTTCAACTACAGAAGTTGAATACATGGCAACCACTCATGCAAGTAAAGAAGTAGTATGGTTACAAAGATTGTGTTCAGGTATTGGGTTGGTACAACAATATGTAAGGATAGATTGTGATAGTCAGAGTGAATTTTTTTTGGCAAAGAACCCGACTTATCATTCAAAGACAAAGCATATTGATATTCAATATCACTTTGTGAGAGACATGGTTCAAGAAAATAAAGTGTTGTTGATGAAGGTTGTCACTTTGAAGAATGTTGCAGATTCATTAAAAAAATCTATGAGAGCTGAGAAGTTCACTTGGTGTAGAGGATCCATGGTCATTGTTGCCCTAGATTGTTAACTATGTAACCATGTAACCCCTTGTATGCAAAGAAAAAAAAAAAGTGGGAGAATGTTGGATATGTGTTATATTATTTACAGTACTAGATTTAGTGTCTGCTACGTTGCGTCGAGAATGTAGGGGGGTCACAATTTTGCCTCATTTTTTATGTCGCCTCATTTTTCGTGTCCATTGTTGGGTGGTTTTTAGGCACATGGTTTTCACCGATGGTTTTCTATTTTAGGTTAAGGAATTAGGGTTGTTTACTGTTAATGTTTTATGCCATTATTATAGTTCTTTTCATTTCATAAGATACGAGCATAATAAGAACAAGATCACTGAGAAATACACATCCACAATAGACACAACATTTATCTTGGGAAACCCTCTAGGGGAAGAAAACCCAGCAAAACTTCCTTATCATAAATAGCTTATCAAATGT
>SNQJ01S1783784.1:45488-99141 GCA_010110895.2 Picea sitchensis | reverse complement strand
ATTACCGACATGATTAATCCTCAATGGGGATTAATCTAATAACAATAATAATAATAATGACCTGATTAATCCACAATGGAGATTTAATCCAATAACAAAATAATAATAATGATTAATCCACAATGGGGATTTAATCCAATAATAAGAATGCTCTTCACAGTTACATTATTTCAACATTTACTAATCTAGGTCATTGGGTTAGGGTTTTGGATGCCACTAGATCCTATATGTATATTGTATTGTAAATAATGTATTACTATGAATGAATATAGAATATGTTGGTTTTCCCGGTTTGGGTTTTCAAAGGAAAAATATCTGTGTAATGTGTGTATTTTCCATTGTATCTTTTCTATTCTTTTATTGAAAATATGTTTGCAGTAAAATATTGTACAAGGTTAAAATCTACACAATTTTACATCATTATTTAGTTAGTAAATGATTTGGATAACATATCTCCCCTGATCACAACTCATCAATCATTATGTTTTTCTAATACCTACAATTCCAAGTCATTTAACCTCCATAAATATCTATAAAATGAATACAACTCATATTGGTAGCATTTCTTACTCTAAGATGTGTTTTTATGAGAATGTTAGAACATACCTTGACAGTGTTTCCAAGCACCTTATAAGCCTTGTTTTTTTACTAGTCCCTCATCATCCTAGATTCAAACATGGATTTACTCGATTAGAACAAACTAAAAACATGATAGATATATAACTAAATATAACTCTTGAATAATATCCTCTTGGTTTCGAGAATAATTTATTGGAGTTGTCTAAACTTGGAGCAAACCTCCCTCGATTTGAAGGAGCAACAATGCAGTCAACATTGACTATGTTGATGCTCCATTGGATCGAAGGAGGTTTATTCCAAGATTAATCGACTACAATAAATTATTATCTACTGAATAGGGCCAACCATGTGAAGGTGGAAGCTCCTATGGTCCCTCCCCCCTCTCAGATCACTCTCAATTCACCAATACCCAATCTATATTCTAATAGAAAATATGCATAGAAATATTCAAACTTGATAAAAACTGTTTGTAAAGCTAAGAAAGAAAGCTAAGATAAAATAAGTACAAAATTATTTGATTTCCTTTTTCTTTGAACATAAGTAATAAAAAATAATAGAGTTGGATTTGTTTTATCTTTGTATCCATATATATATATATATATATTTATAAGTAAGATTGTATAAAAGTCTGTCAAAATCAAAGAGTACACATAATTTCCATGGTTTCAAGTTGTAAACACTGATATGACTTGAGGGGAAACCAACTCAGCCAACCAAACCACTTCATAACTGAAGTCTTAGACTGCTACTGACGGAAAAAAAAGTTCAAAATTCTAGCGCCTAACGACGACCGTTACAACTGTGAAAAGTGTAGGCAACATAACCATAATAACCATAATAACAAGGTGGCCATGCACACGACAAAACATAAGACAAATCACTGGTATGGGCTATAGTGCAGCCATGCGGCCATGCAGAAGGTGTCGAATGTCGTGTCCCTAGGAGGAGGCGACTCCTCTTCGACTGGTATCCCGTCTAGTTGCATGGCATCCTCTAGCTGTGGTGGCACATACTCTTCCTTCTGGACATCCTCTGGTCGGGATGGAAGCCCCTGCTTCTTTCGTTTTGGCTCTATGTGGACCAAATTTTCCAGTGCCAACACTGGTGCCAAATTTGTTGTTGCTTGGGATGTTGCTGCCTAGGCTGCCTCTACTGGGGGGTGATGGGCACCCTATATTGAGGAGAGAAAATGCAGGAGTTGAGAGGCTTTTTCATCCAATGTCGATTGGGTTGCTAGGCTGACCCACATTTACACTTCCTTCGTAGTCGAGGAATCTACGGGACACTAGGAGAGAGAAACTAAGCTAGGAACATACTAGGAGAGGAAAGTAGTAGAGCATGGAAAGGCTGGGCAGGAGGCCAATCTATGAGAAGAACAACTAGGAAGGAATGAGCCATCTAGAGCAATTAAAATAGGTCGGGAAGTTGGTGATGTACCATAAATGACTGCACACGCAGAGTAAAGGTTTAACGAAGGTGTTGGTCTGTCGAAAGGATGCGAAGGTAGAGAAGGGCACACTGAAAGTAATGACACCCTACCTTGAGCGAGACGATCTTAAAGGAATGAGGCAGGTGGGATGGAGTGGCACACAGTCATCATGTGGTCGACGCCACAAAGGATCTCTCCTGGATGCTCCACTCGACACATGTGCTCCACTAGCACCCCATCTGGGGGGGTGTCAATGGTTAGAGATTTTGTCTGGAATCTCTGAAAGATGGGGTGCCTTTGATGGGTGGGGGCCTGACAGAGAATATCCGGTCAACTTGTTTCTACCCCAATATTGGTTAGACCGTCCATAATCTGGTTGGCCTTTCTTATAACATGAGAAGGGATGAGAGCTTGACCCTATCTGAGGAGGGATACAATTGTTCTTAGACCATGAGAGAGGCGCCAAGAGGGAAAAACATGCTCTGGGTCGGCTCCATTCAATATTTTCTGGAGGAGGTTGAGGATGATTTGAGAGTCTCCTTCCACTATAACTTTGTTGAAGTGATGATTTGAGGCCAATTGTATCCCTATGGTTAGCCCCATAGTTTTTCCGCATTATTGGTAGTATGTCCTAAATTTCCTGCTGTGAGGAGGAGAATGCTTCCCTCATGGTTGCAGAACACTTCCCCAAAGCCCGTTGCTCCCGTGTTTCCTTTGGAGACTCTATCAAAGTTGAGCTTGATGAAATCCAAAGGGGGGGCGGACCAATGGGAAGGGTTGTTCCCTCAAGAAGAAGGGTGAGGAGGAGGTAATAGACTTTGGTTTTTTCTGAGTTTCCAGTTGTTCATGATGTGTTGCTCCTGGGTTGGGAAAATCAAGTCTTTCTCACGCCAATGGTGCAAGCTAATTGTTTCTGTTAGATTGCTGGAAATTTGGATCCAACAACATTGCCAATCCTTCTGGGTGTTTTTAAAGATTCTTTTGTTTCTTTCCTTCCAAATTTGTCAGAGGATGAAAACCAGGAGCATCTACCAGATGCGGTTAAGAACCAGTGACCAATAAGCTTTGTTTCTCCACTCTTCAATGGTGTCGCTAATGTTGTCCCTTTGGTGGTTTGAGGTGCGCATTATGGTTGCACAATGGTCCCAGACTTTGGTGCTGTAAGGGAAGGTGTTGAGAAGGTGATTCGTAGTTTCTTCTTCTTCTGCCAGGAAGAGGTGACATATGGAAGGTCCTATAAAAACCCTTTTGGTGAGATTCTCTTAGGTAAGAATACTTCCATGAGCCACCATCCATAGGAAAGTGCTTATTTTGGGCCAATGTTTTAGGGAACAGATTTTGCACCAGACTTTCCTTGGTGGGGGTATGTTTAGAATGGATTTGAGACCATAGGCCTCTTGGATGTTAAAAGTACCTTTTGGAGATCTTCCCCATCGGAGGATGTCCTCTCCTTATGGAATAGGAATTTTCCATTCATCGGTCATTTTGTGCTAGGGTTGGAGGTTCACCTGTGCCTCGACGTGTAGGTTCTCTGTGTTGGATTTCCAAAATCTCCAAGTGGCATCTGTGGGGTTGTCCTTCCAATAGCCTGCCACTCTTTTCAGACCTGCATGTGTTGTTGGAGGGCAGAGGGTAACCGCCCAATCCTCCCATGCTAACACTGGTAACTATTGCCAGGAATCATTCCATAAGAGGGCAGTCTGACCGTTTTGTATTTCCCAGAAAGCATGGTTGACGATCAGGTGGTGATTTTGTCTGGACGATTTCCAAATCAAGGAACCTGGGGTATCTTCATTCCAGCGAATGAGGTTTCTTTCTGTTGCGTTGGGAGTATATTTTTGTCTCCAGAGCCTGGCCCAAAGGTCCTGACGTCTTTTTATCCATCTCCACCATATCTTGGCACTGAGCACTTTGTTCAAAGTAGAGGGATCTTTGATTCCTAAACCCCCTTGAATCTTAGGTTGATAGAGCTTCTCCCAACTGATCAGAGCGAATTTCCTCCCAGTTTTAAGTCCCTGTCAGAGGAAATTTCTTTGCAAAGCTTTGATGGCATTGAGGATGTTGTTTGGGGCCATGAGAGACAAGAAGGTATAGACAAGTAGAGCTTGTAGGATAGATTTGAGGAGGATGAGGCGACTCAAGAAGTTGAGTGTGCGATAGGTCCAAGAGGAGAGTATTTTCACAAAGGAGTTAAGGAGGCCTTCCCAGGAGCTATTTCATAGGGCTTTGTTTTTTTTTTGTTTGTTAATTTGTGTGGGACCTATTGGCTACGCGATTAACCTGTGGCTTGAGAAACTGCGAATCAGGGGCATCTAAGCCATCAAAATCACCCGAGGATCGCACCCGGCCTGAGCCACACCAACCCTTAACATGGTTGGATTTTTTGTCCCCGCAGGTTTTGAACCGGTGACTTTAACAACACGGAGTGGCTTCACAACACACTCCGTCACCGACTGTCCTACACCTCGGGGACCTCAATTTGAAGGACATGGGGGTGGGCTTTGATCCACTTATGTGTGCACGGGTCACGATACTATTTAATATGGTATCTCTGGGTGCAACCACATGTTCGACCACTACCTCAAGGTGTCCCCATGGCACCAGGTAAATCCCTCACGAGAATTGAACCTTGCCCAATGGTGAAAAACTCCTCGCTTTCCACCATTGGATCCAACCCCTTTGGGAATTTCAGAGGGATTTGTTGAGGAGGGGGATGCCAAGGTATTTGGATGGAAGGGAGATTCGAGTAAAACCTAGGATGTCTACAATGTGGAGTTGAATCAAAAGAGGAGTATTAAAAAAGAAGATCTGGGAATTGTCCTTGTTTATGTCCATCCTCAAGGCTTCACAGAAGGTATTGATTATCGAGAGAATGATGAGGGCCTCTTAGAATTTTGGGGAGCCCATCATCAGAGTTTCATTCACAAATTGGTTGTGAGAGATTGGGGTGTTGATACCATGTAGAGGCATCCCTTTCAACATTCTATTTTCCATCGCAGCCTGAATTGAACGACTGAGTCCTTCTGCTAGGACAATGAAGAGGAAAGGGGAGAGGGGGTCCCCTTGTATGATTCCTCTGGTAGGAGAGAAGGGGAGAGAAGGAACGTCGTTGATAAGGATGGAGAAGAAGTCCATGGAGGTGATGTTCAGAATCCAGGAAACCCAGGAGGGGTCAAAACCAAAGGCAAGGAGCATAGCCCTCATATAATCCCAACTTAGCTTATTGAAATCTTTAGAAAGGTCCAGTTTTAGGAGCATACGTGGAGTTTGGGTCTTCTGAAGAGATTGAATGACCTCATGGGCGAGGATGATGATGTTCGGGATTTGTCTGCCTTCCACATACCCTGATTGTTCCGGCGAGATGATGATGGGAAGGAGGGGCTTGAGTCGTCTAGCTATCACTTATGTTAGGATCTTGTAGATGACGTTACAAAGGGCTATCGGTCGGAATTGCTTAGGATGGTTCACACACTCTTCTTTAGGGATGAGAGTAAGGAAAGTAGTATTAAGGGCTGGGAGGACCTATCAAGATATTCTAGAATCTTCAATGATCTCCCAAACCTCCTCTTTGAGCATGGGCCAGAAATGATGAAAGAAATCGAAAGTGAAGCCATCTGGTCCTGGGGATTTTCCCTTAGGGGTGTCCTGGAGAGCCTGGTCAACTTCCTTGAGAATTATGGGTCAAATTAAGGCTGTGTTTTGGTCCTTTGAAATTAAGGAGGGTATGTTATGCATAATCTAAGCTATAGCTTGAGATCTGTCCCCCTAAGGTTCTGTTAGGAGGTTTTGATAATAGTTGACCATCTCTTCTTCCAGTTCTTCATGAGTATGTCTGATTTTCCCATGCTATGATATGAGATGTGTGATATGATTGGAGTGCCTTCTTTGGATGTTGGACCTATGGAAAAACTTGGTATTTCAATCTCCCTCTTTGAGCCATTGGATACAGGATTTTTGCCTCCACAAGATTTCTTCTTGAGATTTTCTTTCCTCCAACTTTTGTCTGAGTGATTCTTCCTGTTGTTTGAGGGGTTCAGTTAACCCCATGTCCCGGATTTGACTTTGAACATTGCACATCTTTTCAGTTAGTTGTCTCTAGGCTTCAAAGATATTGCCAAAAGTATGCCTGTTCCAAGTTTTGAGTTTCTGCTTAAAGTTCTTGAGTTTCTGCTGAAGCCGATACATCTTGGGGCTAGTTGAAACCGCAACCTCCTCCCACCAAATGTGGGAATTCTATTGGAAGTCAGGGTGGTTGAGCTAGAACTAATCCAATATAAAGGGATTGCATCCTGGAGTGGTCGGAATATCCAGCCAGAAATGGAAATCCAGGATTCTGGCTTCCAGAGTTGTTCCTTCTAGCATGAGCGAGTCCAAAAGAAGGAAACTATCCAGTCTGCAGGCTATTTGGTGAGATCCTGTTCTGAGATTTGTCCAGCTGAAGGTGCCATTGGAGTTATCTGGATCTACCAGGCCTAGGTTATCAATTTGCCGCTGAAAGTCTACCGAATCCGTGTCGAGCCGTCGCGTGCCTCCTCTTTTTTCATCTAGTTTATAGATCATGTTGAAGTCACCTCCCATGATCCATCTATTCCCTGCTATTATAGTGGCTTGATGTTCTAGGCTATGAAGGAAGGCCTGTTTGTCCCTTGAGTTGGTTGGTCCATAGACATTGGTTAGATAAACTGTCTTGTTGGAACCAATGAGTTGGTATGCCACCATGATGGACCATTTGGTTGTGGAGAAGTTTTATAGAGTTATTCAGCTCAGGTTCCAGAGGAGAGATAACCCCCATGTTTCTCCCATAGCCACTGTGTATATGCCTCTCCCTTGCTTCCAACAACTGGGAAGTATCTTGTCCATCTCTTCTATGGCGCATTTTTTTTCTTGAAGTAGCATGATATTTGGTTTTTCCCCAATGAGCATGTCTTGTAGTAGTCTCTGTTTACTACGACCGTTGAGTCCCCTTATATTCCAAGAGACGATATTCATGAGGAATGGTGGCGGGGGGGGTAGAGGTGGGAAACTGTCATATATTAGATGTATCTAACCTGAGTTGACCATGAAGTGTCTTATCTCCTGGATGAGCTTGCTGGTGGATTTCCACCCTCTTTTCTTTTCATCTTTCTAAGTTTTATGTTGTTCTTTTGACGTATTTCCCTGGATTCCTAACCTTGCATTAGATTTGGTTGTAGATCCAGCTGACAATTGGATAAATATTTTGTTCACTTTTCTCAGTTGATCTGGTGGGATGGTAAAGAGTTTGTGATGTCTGTAGGCATGTTTTAGGTGCTCTATATCTACTCCAGATATATCTTTCTCATCCAGTTCCATTTCCACGTCTCCATATTCTACCTCTAAGGATTCCAGTGCTACAATTGTAGAGCTGGTTGTAAGGATGGGTTGGGTGGGCACTTGAGCTGTATGTACTGGTCCTTTTTCAGGATTAGGGGGTGTTTTCTCTAAGGGTGGGCCTTGCGAGGCTTCCAAGCCTTCTGGTTGTTGTCTGCAATATTGCATATTGGTTTCTCGTGCTTGGTTCCTTGACAGTTTGGGATGTTGTCCACTTTCCTCCTTGTTTGTGCTTTCCCATTTCTCGTATGAATCCTTCTTTGTCTTTGTTTTCATCTGGGTTTCCCTCCTTGATAGATGTGTTGAGGGGACAGTACCTGAAGAGGTGCCTGTGCTCATGAAACTTGCGACATCTGAATGAAATGTGTTCATAATCGATGGTTTGCATCCAGTCCTCATCCTGGTACTCCAAAATGATAGATCCTGGTAGCATCTTTGCAATGCTCAGATAGACACATATCCGTGCATAGGAGGTATACCTTTGTTGCTTAGTGGCTTCTGAGGATTTGACATACACTCCTATTGTGTTTCCAATGCCCGCCAAGACCTCTTCAAGCCAGAAATCTTGCGGCAAGGAATATAACCTCAACTAGATTGGGGCGTGGGAAAAGTCCTCCAGTGCAGGGATAGTTTTTTCTATCCAAAATCTCAAAAAAAGACCCATTGAGTTGAAGAAATATGGGTCTCCATCAAAGATCCGATTTTGGTCTTATAGGTTGTGAAAGATTATGGTGAAAAAACCCTTGGAGCCTAGCTGCAGATCGAAGTGGCCTTTGGGATTCCACCATTGATATATCCATTTGACTAGTTCCTTCTTCGAGGGTGAGAGTCCTAAAACTTTTCCGATTAGGGCATAGTCTCTCATGTATTACTTTTGTTCCTCGATCTGGGGTGTGCTTACAATGTATTTCGGGGCCTGCGGGATGCATTTCCCTGGTACCTAAGGTCGAGCCAAACTTGCAACTGGTGTAGAGGGCGCCGCTTTCCCTAAATCTATGTCCATGTCTCGATCTTTGAAATTCCCCTCAGAAATGAGTTGTGAACGAAGATCTGGGGGAGGTTTGAATGATGGGCGCTTGGAGACGCCTTCGTTTCTTCCTTGAGCAATTGCAGCGTTGTAGGAAGGGCCTCTTGGCCCTCCCTCACTCAGGAGAACAGTGCCCCTGCGGGGCGACATGGTGCACTGGATCAGATGTAACCCTAACCCTATCACTAGAAGAATGAAAAAATCTCTCTATCCATATTTTACTAACCATCTATATTCCATATTTTACTAACATAAGTACAAGAAAGTATGCAATAACTCATTCAAAGGAAATGCAACAAAAAATATGTAAGAACTCATTTAAAGGCATATGTCATAAAAAATGGTTTTCATATATGAGTTTTATCACCAAAAACATGTTCCAACTATACTATCTATATGTACATCGATCTATATTATAATAATATTATACATCATCATTTGTTTTTAGGCCTCTTATTATGTGATTTCCAGATTTTAAGTAAATCATCAACATCCACGTCTTCATTTTTTAGGGGATATTCAACAGTTGATTCTGATTGACTCCTCTCATGCATGAGAGCACACTTAGTCTTGTAATGATGACATGAAAGCCCCTATGAGGGGGAGTCCCCTACAAAAAATATTAAATTTATATTTATAAATATCATTGACGTAGTTTAGTAATATTAAAAAAATTCTCTGCAATGTAATTATTTGCGTGGTGCACTAGTCGAGACCATTGGAATCGTTGTCGTCATGTACTCCTCTTCAGGTGAAGGAGCCTGAATTATGACATTCTCTACCATTGAAATCACAAAATTTATAAGGACACAATCATAAATGTATAAGTAAAAAAAAAAATAGAAGTACAAAATTTATAATTACAAAATTATTAAGTATATTATTATTATACAATCATATTATCGTCATTAGCCTCAGTTGTAGGAACACCGTGGGGTTGCATCCCACTGAAATGGGGCTTCTCGAGAGAACCATGTTTTGGTGATGTTGCACTATCAATGCACTGCTCTTCACTACGAATGGGCTCATTGATAGTGTTTCTCCCCTGATTAAAACAAAGTAACACATTAAATTTATGGATGATATCAAACATGAATTTATTTTATAAGTAACAAATGGTTAACTTGGATTGATTTTTATTTACCTCATCCTACAAACTGGATCTTGGGGTTTTCCCCATTTTTTTCCTACATTCGACGACAACTTGATAGTTGACCCTATAACCAATCTGGATGTCTTCACATGTGATTTCGATTCCAAAGTCGTCGCTCTGCATTGCATAAGAGAATGTATTTTTAATTTTATTGGATGCAATTACTTGAAAGTTGGAAGGTGATAGAAATAATATTGTTAAGATGTTTGGGTGCCTAAAATTTGTGACTGTAACTTCATGTAGCCTCCCTGGCCTAGCTTGTTATGACCATGTTTGACAATCATTTCTTTCGTTTCCTTCAAAGTGTGAGGAAACCTATCATCAAATTTTTCAAGTATGTTATATACCACACTTTTATTTAGATCTAAAGAAAATTAAATGTATCAAATTCAAAATGTAATTTACCTTGGGGTACTAGTTGGTGTTTTTCCTTCTTTTCTCAATTTTTTTTCCTTTGCATCCTCAATGAGTGTTTTCCACTCCCTCTTTGTGACCGTGGGAGGACACTCATACCTAGGGTTATTTTGAAAGTGAACCCTGTACACATATCTCACAGATTTTAAATATTGGCTAGCTAAGGAGGTGACTATTTTTTTATTGAAGGCGTCTACTCCGAAGATGCCTTCAAGATAATCCATAAGTTCTTTTTTGAGGTTGGGATTTTTGGAATTCCACCTCATGTGTATGGTTGGCCCAAATATCAACAATGTTTTGGTCTCGAAGTTCCTATAAAAATGGTAATTTCCTACATGCAAAAAGATATGATCATTAATTTAAAAATAATAATATAGATGTTCTATGTTTCAAATAGACAACATGAAATAGATAAACTATTAAAACCTAACTAGGCGTCTTATTTTCTTAAATGGAAGTCCTTCCTCGTTGACCATAAATGTGCAAAGAAGGGTCCCCATGCTGGTAACACATCTCTCTCTAGGAAATGAAACCGTATAATCCACATCATCAGGCTCATCTCTGTCACCACCTCGATAGCCTAGATGTGTGTCTTCCTGGGGTGCATGTCATGGATCCCATATAAAGGTGTGGAAGCTGGAAAAATAAATAGACTGGAAAGTATATGAGGGCATGCGTCAAGAATATGTGCCATCTGTACAGTGCCACTACAACTAGGGGATGAACATGCTCCAAATAACTATATATAAGAAAGAAATTGTTTTCTCGTTTAGATAATGTAAAAGTTAAAAAACAAATTCATAATTGAATTTATGACATAAAAAAAAAATCACTTTAAATTATGGTTATTACCTTATATGTCCTAAGTTGTGTCATAACCAATTTTATCCTTTGTTTGACCTCGGGATTTTGATATTCAAGGTCTAACAAGCGAGCAAGTTCCTTGTTCACTTTAATGATCTTCTTCTGTAACATTACGATCGGGTTGGGGGATGAATACAAGTCATACTCACCAGCCGAATCATGAGAATCATGGCTCGTAGACTACATATTTAAATAAAATAAATGTTATTTCAATTATATAAACAAATAAAATAATTGATCGCCACACAAATAAAATCATATAAACAAATAATAAAATTCGCGTGTAATGTAAGTTGTAATATTTAATCCTTTACATGTTTTGTGGTTGGGCCTTTTCCATGACCATCCTACCACATTGTAATATAATTAGAACCCTAAAATATTTGAAAAAAAATCAAGGACAAAAAAAACACATTTTGTCCCTCAAATAAAATTATATAAACAAATAATAAAATTCACATTAAATGTAAACCAGAATTGTTAATAGTTTATATGTTAAAGATAAAAAAAATATACCACAATAAGTAGATATTGATTAAAGAGGTGTTGCATAAGTATTATTATTCGATGTATCTATTTGACTCAAATGGTAATCCACTAATAAATCTTCCTCATGAGCTATCTTTGTTATTGCACACACGACTACCCGATTCCCTTCGTGTTCCTCATAAATGCAATTTGGTTGCTTTTTGGTTGTCCCGGGTCATGTGTTGTTTATAAACCTTGCAATATTGCCAGAAGCTTTAGGCCATCCATCAATGTAGATAGACCAGTGCATATCTCTACATACTTCGCATGTAGCAGACCAACCACATCCAATCACATCCAATAACTATAATAGTAACATTGTTTGACATAGTCCATCAATTAAGTTATTGTATTCTATTTTACAATTATTCCATCCATGGAAAATAACCCCAGGTCGTGTAGGGAGGATGGTGCAATGCAATTCATCTTATTTTTGACAATGAAGTCAGTGTCCAATTGAGGAAGTTCCTTAAGTACCCATTGTTTCACTAGATGCTTACACTTGAGTGTCACCTCTATGTCTCCTATGCTCTCATCATCATAAGAGCATGATCCTCTTTTCACAGGAAAAAATTCCATGCGTCTACGAAATTTTATTCTGACCTTTTCACCTATGGTCATTGTTCGTGTATCAAATCTAATAGATGCAGTAGAATTTCCATCTATTTGTCCTAAGCTTCCCTCACTCAAGGAATAAATATCTGAAAGTTACCTATTTGGTTATACCTTTAGTCGATTGAACATAGAGAATGAACATCAGAGATTTGAAACAAATAAGAAAACATTAGCAACAATAATTTAAAAATTATCACATGATAATAGAATGGGGGTGTGTGGGTGGTGCGTGGGCAATTGCATACCCAAAAATGCATTAGGGTGCACCTACAACCTTAAGAAGGAGAAAATTCCCTTTTCGATTGAAAATATAAGATATTGGCCCTTGAATGATGCATAAAAATGGTAAGAATGGCATATAGGATTATAGACATAAACAGCCTGCTCTAGTTCTAGTTCTAGTGTCTCAGTTTATTGGGGAAATATGCTTTCTTTCACCTCATTATGCATAGTTAGGATTAAACTTATGGCCCTTCCAGCTAGGGATTAATTATGGCTAATGTTCAAATGTATGTAAGACACAATTAGTAGGGAACTCAATTGAATATATCAAGTATTCTAAGAGTCATTTAGTCCTTGTTAAACAACTTGTATTTCTTGTGGTTCATTTTCTACTTACTACGACAAGCTTACAAAAACAAATTCCAACTAAACTAGGCAAAATTTTCATTTCCAAAGGATTGGATAATATATTATATGAGAGATTTATGATTGTAATTGTGCACCAACTTGAAATAATCCTATAATTGTGATCCTTAGGGTTCCACTTAATGTTTCCTTGATTAATTTATCTTAGATACATTGTTTTCACAAGGTGTGTGGATGTACTTTATTGTCAAAATGTCCATATCAAAATATAAAAATAGATCATTTTAGAGAAAAATGTAAAGGAAAAGTGTACTTGAATATTTGGAATCAAATCTAATCGACAAGAGTACCCCTGTGTTTCACACACCTAATTTAATAACACTGGATAAGTTTTTTTCCACGTGAACATCTTGGTAGAAGGCTCAACATGTTTTTTTTAATCTTTGGATGGAGATGTTTTTGTGCATTGATCATTGTGACCATTAAGGGGGTGTAAGAATGTAATGGTTACACTTTGAAAGTGTCGGAGGATCGCACCACCATGCCATCATTGGAGTAAGAAGTAAGAATGGTAAGGGATTACAAGGAGGATGAGGAAGTGGAAGAATAGGTAGGTGACATCATTCCCTACCTGGACTGCACTAGAGATAGGAATTCAAACAATTTCATAAACCTAGAACTCTACTGGAAAACCAAGACCATGGTGGCATTGGGCATGTTTCCCAAATACTAGGACTTCAGTGAGCTAAAGCAAAGTAAGGAGTCTCTCGAGGAATAGAACAATTTTCTAATGACAATGGTTTCATGGCTAGTCAAGTGCCATGGAGAATATTATCGATGAGAGTACACCTATGTGTCACACACATAATTTAATAACATACTGGATTATGTTTTTCCCACATGAACATCTTGGTAGAAGACTCAAAGTGTTTTTTTTTAATCTTTGGATGCAGATGTTTTTGTGCATTGGTCATTGTGACCATTAAGGGGGTAAAAGAATGTAATGGTCACACTTCAAAAGTGTCGGAGGATCACACCACCATGCCATCATTAGAGTAAGAAGTAAGAATGGTCAGGGATTACAAGGAGTATGAGGAAGTGGAAGAGTAGGTAGGTGAAATCATTCCCTACCTGGACTACACTAGAACCAGGAATTCAAAAAATTTAAGAACCCTGGAACTCTACTGGCACACCAAGACCATGGTGGCATTGGGCATGCTTCCAAAATACTAGGACTTCAGGAAGCTCAAGAAAAGTAAGGAGTCTCTCGAGGAGTAGAACAATTTTCTAATGGAAATGGTTTCATGGCTAGTCAAGTGCCATGGAGGTTCTTTCCCACTCCCTTCAATTGGTCGGTTGCACACAAAGTCTTCTTCGCTTACGGGACACATGACCATCTCTGTCCTAGTGGCTCCCTAGGTGCCCCTTCTGATGGTTAATTTGATATCAGGTTTTTATAGTTTGGTTATCTCTGAGTAATCTCTAGCTCAGACAATTAGATATCTCGTTTATGATTATATAGTTAGTTGGTTATCCAGACTGTTAGTTTTTCAGCTGCTCCATAACGTTTTAGATGTTAAGTTTCACTTTAAAATTTGGCCCGATTTCCTTGCATGGAAAAGTGACGTTGATGAATGGAAGTCTACCTCTTACTATGTGATTTATTTGTTTGGGTTTGATAGTTTGGTCATGCGAGAATGAAAATTTGTGGATTTATCCATCAATGAGGTAGAGTACAAAGGAGTAGTAAATGAAACTATAGACATAAATTGGTTTGTAACTTGATGGGTGAGGTTGGACTTCCCTAGAAGGATTCATCTACAATGTATTTTGATAATCATAATATGATCCAGGTGGTTCATACACCAATTGTACATAGCAAGACCTAGCATATTAAGGTCCATGCACATTACCTCGTGCAATTGGTACAACAAGGTGTGTCCCTCGAGTATTGAAGGATAGATGATCCATTTGTTTATATCTTCATGAAACCATTGATAGAGACCTTGTTTTTCAAAATCCAATATATACTTAAACTCCAAAACGTTGTCATTGAGAGGAATGCAGTGGTAATGTCACCTTCCCAAGCCATCCATGTGTCGTGTTTAGGGAAATATTAATATATATGTAAACTCAACTTACCAACATTCATGGAACCACTTCAGTGAAAAATAAATAAATAATTAAGAGTATTTGACCTTTTATGAAAGGTGGCGTCTAAAACGCTAAACATAGTAAATAGTGGAGAATATGGCATTTTGTATTCATAATATTTGATCTCTTTCCTCTTGAGGTTGCGTCTAAAAAACTAAACATAATAAATAATGAAAAATATATCATTTTGTATTCATAATATTTGATCGCTTTCCTCGTGAGACAAGTTAAGCATTGTCTACCTCTTGAGTTTTGGAGATTATCTCCATTGGTGTATTATGCTTTGATTATATAATGTATTTTATTTTGGTAGTTTCCAATACCTACCCTATCTTCTTGGTGTCACTTTCTCTCTTTATGGATTTATTTGATTCATCATCAAACCTATCATTAAAATCTAATATATTTACTATAATTTAACAATTATATTCTATTTCCTCACACATATACATAATCTTCCTTACATAAAAAAATATTACTAAAAATATGAGTAAGAAAAGCAACAGAAAAACCAAACTTTTAGTCTTGATCTCTATGGATCTCAATTTCACATATATGAAACTATTAATAGTCTTACAAATATATAATCGGACAATATATGATAAACAAAAGTGCATAACCAACCAACTAATAGTTGTGGATGTACTCATTTGGATTATCCTTAACCTTGTTCCCATGTTATTCATTTTTTAATATTGAGCTATAAATATTTAATAACTTGAGGAATAATATGGGTATTTCCATTACCCCATATCATTCCTTGCAGCCATTCAAGATTTTATACCATAGTGGCAAGTTTATTTGCTACCGTATTTATCGACTTTCCTCTGTGTTGCACACGTATCTCTTAAAAACGTAAGGCAAAAGAAAATATATATATTGGGAGTGGGCATCAATATATCCATTTGATGATTGAATATCCATTTGGTTGGGAGTGGGCATCAATATAACTTGACTACACACTCCTTAGTCCTAACTTTCTCTCTATTTTCTTGTGAGTCTTTCTCCCATTTTAAATATTTGATTTATAGTTCCTTCTCCATGTCTATTCCTTTTCTCAAAGATATTGTTTTTTTCCAAATTGTTAGTGGTCTCCCAATGTTTTTTTTTTTTTTTTTTTTTAATTGTTAGTGGTCTCCCAATGTTTTACAGGTCTAGCTTGATTTCTAAGATGTAATCTCAAACAACCCATCCCAACGACCCACCCTGCTCTAATCCTTGGCCATAAGGTCCAATTGGATTTCCTAATGGATTTTAAAGGATCATAAGGTTCAATTGGATTTCCTAATGGATTTTAAAGGATTAGTCCAATATGTGCTCATCTTGTGTTTCCTTTATTTGATATACATTGGGGTTGGAGTTTGGTCAATGATATCTATTGGGTTAAGCTTGTTTGGTCATCCTTAGGTTCAAGGTATTATATGTTTGAGAATTACATTCTCATGTTAATTAGTTAATCAACTTTCTTTTACTTCCTTTAATTTTAAGGATTATGTTTTTTTTGGATCGTGGATAAATTTTAATCTCCATTAATTTTAACAATTATATATATTTTTAAAATGATTGATCATAATTTTATTAATATTATTAAATCATAAAACCAATTAAAGTGTAAAAAAAGATGGTAAATAAATAAATATGATTCACTATTTACCACTTAACTAATTATAATTATATTTTTAACAATTAATAACATTATTTATTGGTTTGAACAATGCTTAGAAGGGGAACTCCATTGAACAATCTCTTAAGAACTGGGGAATGAATAAGGATCCAAAGAGGTATAAAGTTATCCTTCTAACCAAAGCCTAGGGAATCTAGTTGGCTTGAAAATTTTAAGCTCTTTGAAGATAAGGATACCAAGGCTTTGAAATGCATTATTCAAAGTATGAACATCCTCTCTTCTTTTCCTCAATGTAAAGAAGGATCCATCTCGAAGCACTCCCCTAAAGAAGAGATCATTGTTGGCTTTGAGATCACTGAACATGCACAAACTAGAGATGGGACCAATCATTTTTCTATCAATTTCTTGGATGTTGCATGAATAGATAATTTTAAGCATAGGCTAGTCACATTATGTCGTTTCTTCTCATTCATTAAGAGGTTGAGGATGAGGTTTCCATAGGAATGATGTCACCTCACCTTATCTAGGGTTCTCATAGAGCCTATTTTCTAGAGGTTGTAGGCCTTTAGAGGGTTCAAAGACAATCCATCTCTCTTCCAGGGCCCATGGAGGATGACCTCATAGAATACACAGAGGATCCTCTAGGTGGGAAATAGATTTGGGTTGACTGCAAATACTTCCATGTCACCCCTGATCATTTTTTTCTCATTCGGCCTCCTACATTAGACTCTGAAAAAGGAAATTCTAGATTTCACTTCTCACACAAGGAAATCCCTTGCATGGCTACATTGAGTTTCCATATGGATGAGGTATATTGAGTTAGATCCTTGGAGAAGGGAATTTAATTCCATCACATAGGATCAATCACATTAGCACTCCCATTGAAGGGGAAATTCCCCTCGACATGATGGTAAGAGGTTTTGGATCGAGTTTCTTTGAGAATAATGGTTCTTGTAAAAGGTTGGATAGTGTAGTCCTTCAGAATTCTTGGAGATGCAGATAAATCATATAAAATAGCTCATATCCATTAACTAATTAGTAAAAACCTCAGAGCTTAGAGACCCATTACCTATTTCTTCAGCATGATGTCAACCCCTTAATATCTCCACTGCACAATCGATGTCAAGTTTGGTCGGATATGGCTCCTCTGCCTCTGTCGCTATCCAAATGGGATAGGGTTCCTATGCCTATGTCATTTTCCAATTGGGATAGGGATCCTCTTCCTCTGTCGTTGTCCAAATGGGAGCTTCTCTACGCCTAGTCTTGGAATGCGCAGGGTTTTGTTGCTCTGCTAGATGGGCGCAAGACCATTTGTTGCTCTTCTCAATGTAGTCATGAATGAGCACGAGGGCTTGTTAATTGACATTTGGTTTTAATTTTATGTATTGTTTTTCTTTTAATATTTTATTATTTTTTGTTTATAATATAATTAATATATATATATAATTAAAATTAAACCTTAATATATATATATATATATACAATTAATATTAAACCTTGTCAAAACTAGTATGGGCAAGGGGAATCCGACTGTTTAATTAAAACAAAGCATTGCGATGGTCCTTGAGGATGCTAATGCAATGTGATTTATGTCCAGTGCTCTTCATGTCAAAGTGAAGAAATTCAACCAAGCGTGGGTAATCGGAGGGAGAAACTATGACTCTCTTAAGGTATCCATATGCCTCGTCATATAATTAGTGACATCCAAGAATGGATTAATGATATTCTCACTGTCCCTATCCACTATCTAGAGAAACCACAACCAAGGGAACGGTCTTGGAAAAATTAGAGGGGAAAGAATACCTTGTTGAGATTTACTCTAGTTTGACTTTGTGAAATGACTTGAGAGTTGTAGAATTAGTGGGATTTTTTTTCGGTGCAAGTGAAACACCACTACTTTTAACGTTATTTTACATATTTCATGGGGAGGAGATGACACAGATGCCACCTCTGCCTCAGCAGAGTCTCTGGGCGACCTCCCAGTCTTAAGGATCGTTCATTCAATTCATGAGCCGAAGCGGCTCTTTTGATTCCCTGCTGTAATCTCCTTCAAATCGATCCACAGATCCTTTCGGAAGCTCCCCTATGCGAACAACACCAGGCGCGAGCTCTACCTTTCCCAAGCGACCACAACGCTATGACCACGGGCCTAACCCAAAGTCTCTTGTCGAAATCTCGCGATCTCGCGAGTTTGCGAGTCAAAGCATTCGACTCCTCCTTCTTCAATCTCGCGATACACGAAATGCCGATACGGGTATGGCTCTTCCTCGGTCAGCACCTTTCGCATGTGACCATCGGCTAGGCTAAGCGCTAGTTCCTCTCACTACTCGCCGCTTCGCGAGTTTCAACGTCTAAATTTTGCACCTTCCCTTCATGAACCCCCGAGAAGCGATATTAACTTTTCCCTTTCGCATTCTTGCTACTCGCCACTTCGCGAGTCGAAGGGTTGAGTTCTCATGCTCTTAATCCGCGAATCCCCAAGATGCAAGAATTCAATGGAGTGTTGACTCCCTTCTTCCTAGCGACGCATGTCCACCTGTTTGTCATGCCGGCCCCACCTTGTGGTTCTACTGCGTGTCCACACGAGCCTCGGCTCTTGGCACTTCGTGACTTCTGATGTTGAAAGTGACCCCTCTCAACCTCCGACCCCCCGAATGCGTGAAATGCGATGGGGTTCCTGATCCAACGGTCCTCCTGTTACCTGGATCCAACGGTTGTCCTCGCTCCTCACAATTTCGCGACTTGGAGCGCCCAACTCTTGGGTTCTTACCTTGCGAACCTCTGAGTTCGCGAGATCCCTTGATCTCTGCCACCTATCCTCCTCAGACGGACGGTCCTGATCCTTTCATGACTTAGCCACTCGCAAAGTCGAAAGACCTCCCTCTATGACTCTTGATGTCCGAATCCCCAATAGAGAGGATCTCACAACACGCGTCCGCTCTCAGACGAACGACTCATATTTTCTTGGGACTTCGCTACTCGTGAAGTCAAGATGCTCACCTTTGTGAGTCTCGGTGCCCAAATCTCTGAAATGGATGATTCTGTGACACACGTCCTCCCACAGATGGATGACTTAGATATATTTCGCCTTTTCGCAACTTCTGATGTCGAGTGCCCGGACTCTCGTCCTCCAGACCCCCAAACTCCCGAGCGTCGATATCCTGATACGAACTCCCTCTCGGGACTTTCACTCTCCTTACGAGGATTTAAACCTCAAGCTCTTGTCGACAGATCTGACGGTTGTCGGCTATTCTGAGCGATATCGAACGACTCAGAATCTCTTCGGCTCTTGCACTCCTCCTGCTGCTCCTTGGATGCAAAATCTTCAATGGTCCAGATCTTCTCAGATGATCCAACAGCAGCTGTTACTCCTCCCGAGTTTTGGCGCTTTCTTCCTGCACTTGGAAGAATTCCAAGTGTCCAAAGGCCTCGACTTTTGTCTTCTTTTCTCTGCGAGCTTCACAACTTTGAATCCTTTCCTACGCCTATGAATGCTACTCCTCCTGAGCTTTGGTTCCGAATCCTTGAAGGATTCTGACTTCTACGCTCCTGCAGATTCTTTGCACCCGAAAGCGTTATCTCTTCTGAGCTTCTCTGAAACTCAGACCTCTAAGGAAAATAATTCCTTCTTACTTCTCCCTTAGATGGAGAAATATGATTCCCTCCTGGCACTCTGTTTTCTCAAGCAACCTATTTCTGAGTCTTTCGGGGTGTTCAACAACCCTACGAAGATCCTTCTATGGACTCTTCTTCAATCTATGAACTCAAAGAGTTATTTTCCTCTTTGTGCCTATCTGCAAATCTACTCAATACCCACCTGGAAGAGTATCTTCTTACACAACATCCAACAGTTATGTTCTCTCCTGTGCACCCTATGCACCTGCTCAATGCCCTCCTAGCAGAGCTCTCAGAATCGTTAGTGATTCTGACTTCAGTTGAACTCACAGCAAGTTTCTTCTGTGCACTCCTTGAACTTGCTCAATGCCCACCTCGCAGAGCTTTACAGAACTCCTCAGAGCTTCTGTCTGCAACTGTGTTCTTCTCCACAACCTTGCCTCTAAGGTCTTCAGTAACCTTACAAGTCTTCTTTTGAATTGTTGATTTCAGTTTCTGTGCCCACTTGGCACATCTTTGTCTGACTCCGCAGAGTTCAGAAGTGCATCTATGCACTGATATATAGAGACTGCAGTACTTTGTCACGCCCTCCTGGCATGAAACCACAAATAACCTCTCAATCCTGAAATCAAAACAACTCCCTACAAATGTCTAGCATACATCTACAGCATAAATTGAACACATACAAACCTTCATTCAACACAGGAAATATGCAGGAAAAACTGTTGTTTGTATTAAATGGAAAATGCTTGTTTTTACAAGGTGTTCCTGAGCATGGCCTGTAACAAGGTCTCGGCTCATTTTCTTGCACACTCACTCTCTCTTGTGCATACTCCCACCATTACAACTACTTCCAAAATGAGATCGAAATTGATCTTTTACATGAGGGGGCTCTTTGAGCGCTTCCCTCCAATCTACCTACCCTATTCAATTACATTGAATGGGCTGTCTAGTCCAGAATTGGATCTATATCTCAAACTTCAAAGCATTAAAGGCCTATCTACTCTATGCCTGTGCAAAGCACGGCTTCACGGCTCACCAGCCTAAGACATTAAATTACATTCAAATTCAAAATTGAAAATGAGGGTTGTGCCTCTCTTCATCCTTGAGTGTACGCACTGAAGTGGCTGGCTGGATGACGTGGAGAGATGCTCCTACATCATACTCCTCAGCTGCAAAATTCATGAGCTCCTGCTCATGAGCTTCCTCTCTCATCTTTGGAAATCCTCCTGGATCCCAAACAAATTCCTGGAGTTGTTCATCTGCTCCATCTCCCTGTTGTTGCTACCTCCTTTTTTGCTTCTTTTCTCATCTTCTCCTCGCTAGTAGTCTCTGCTAACCTGATCATCATCTCTCTGATCTTCTCGATGGCTTCGTCCAGTTTCCCCAGTGGCTAGCCCTGTTCATACAGTCTCTCTAGCTGCAAAAATTTTCTGCAATTGGGTAGATCACCGTGATATCCCATGCCTTCTACATCTTCTTCCAACTTCACCTGTTGGATGTGCATGCCCTGCACTATCTCCCTTCTCTCCATGGCTTCAATCTGTTCATACAGACCAGCCAAACTAATGTTGTCTACTTCTTCTTCTTCCTCCACTTATGCAAGCTCCAATACTGCAGTCTTTTCAGTTTCCTGGCTGAAAATATTGAGCCACTCCTCATAATGCTCATCTTCTTCTTCTGCTTGGGTAGTCTCAAATATCTGCTCCAATTCTTCTTTAACAGTCTCAGCTGGTTGTCTTTCCCTTGATGTCTTTGCTTCATTTGAAACATAGGGTTCTACCTCCTCTGGGCTAAGTGGTAGGAATATTTCAATTCCCCCAATCATTAGAAGGTTTCTCCGATCTTCCTTTTCTGTTAGCTCCTTAGGCTGATTCAAACTCACCTTTGAATTTATGAGACCCTCAGATACTCCCATCTGCTCATCCCTACCCACCTGGAAAATTGGGATTTCTTCGTTTCCCTCCTCGCAGACTATGAGATCAACTGATCCCATCTTCATCAGCACCCTAGGCTGAATTGAACTTACCTCTAAGTCCATGAGACTTTCAGACAGTCCCATCTTTGTTCCCTTTCCCACCTACCAAACTGAAAACTTAATGCTACCCTCCTGGCAGTCTATGAGATCCCGCAACAATCTTGATCCATTTCCCTCCTGGCAGTGTGAAATTCCATGGTTGTCCTCATGACATTCTGTGAGATCCCACAGTGATCTCAACCCCTTGCCCTCATGGCAATTGGAAATTTCTTCTCTTCCCTCCTGGCAGTTCTTGAGATCTTCAGCGGATCCCATTTCATCTTCATCATCACCGAGATTTCTCCCAGTCTCTAGCTCACATATCTAAACCCCTTCTTCTAGTCTGTTGAGGTTTTGAGCATGCCTCAACCACCCTCTGAACAGTCTACATTGTCTTCTGACCATCAACTTCTTGACTAGCCATTTTATCTTTGTCTTCATGGGCCATTCATATACCCATCTTGACCTTGCATTCTGCTACATCTCCAATGCAAGTTCATCCATCCTCGCGTTCATCTCAGCGAGTTCTTCATCCCATTCATCTTTTCTCATCAGCTCTAGGTCTTTCCTTCCAGCACTCGTATAGCATTTAGTAGCCATATCGTTGTCCCTGTCTGCCCTCCTAGCAAACCTGTTGCTGTCACTCTACACCACCAAGTGTTTCAGCTTCATCCACAGTCTTCCTGACTGTCTTCTTCTCCTCTTCTCTTCACCTGAAATATACAGATGAAGTCCAAGCTATGATACCATACTAATGCATATGCCACCTTTGCCTTGGCAGAGTCTCTACGCGACCTCCCGGTCTTAAGGATCGTTCATTTAATTCATGAGCCGAAGCGGCTCTTTCGATTCCCTGCTGGAATCTCCTTCAAATCGATCCACAGGTCCTTTCGGAAGCTCCCCTGTGCGAACAACACCAGGCGCGAGCTCTACCTTTCCCAAGCGGCCACAACGCTATTACCACGGGCCTAACCCAAAGTCTCTTGTCAAAATCTCGCGATCTCATGAGTTCGCGAGTCGAAGCATTCGACTCCTCCTTCTACAATCTCGCGATACCCGAAATGATGATACAGGTATGGCTCTTCCTCGGTCAGCAACTTTCGTGCACGACCATCGGCTAGGCTAAGCACTATCTCCTCTCACTACTCACCATTTCATGAGTTTCAGCGTCCAACTTTGGCACCTTCCCTTCACAAACCCCTGAGAAGCGATATTAACTTTTCCCTTTCACGTTCTCGCTACTCGCCAGTTCGCGAGTCGAAGGGTTGAGTTCTCATTCTCTTACTCCATGAATCCCCGAGACGTGAGAAGTCAACGGAGTGTTGAATCCCTTCCTCCTGGAGACGCGTGTCCGCATGTCTGTCACGTGGGCCCCACCTTGTGGTTCTACCGTGTGTCCACACGAGCCTCGGCTCTCGGCACTTCACGACTTTTGATGTCGAAAGTGACCCCTCTCAACCTCCAAACCCCCAAATGCGTGAAATACGATGGGGTTCCTAATCCAATGGTCCTCCCGTGACCTGGATCCAACGGTTGTCCTCACTCCTCGCAATTTCATGACTTCACGACTTGGAGCGCCCAAATCTTGGGATCTTACCTTGCGAACCTCCGAGTTCTCGAAATCCCTTGATCTCTGCCACCTTTCCTCCTCAGACATACGGTCCTGATCCTTTCACGACTTCACCACTCGCAAAGTTGAAAGACTTCCCTCTATGACTCTCGATGTTTGAATCCCCGATAGAGAGGACTTCGCGACATGCGTCCGCTCTCAGACGAATGACTTAGATTTTCTCAAGTCTTCGCTACTCATGAAGTCAATATGTTCACCTCTGTGAGTCTCAGTGCCCGAATCTCCGAAATGGATGATTCTACGACACGCGTCCTCCCGCATATGGAAGACTTAGATCTATTTCTCCTTTTCGCGATTTTTGATGTCGAGTTCCAGGACTCTTGTCCTCCAGGGCATCGAACTCCCGAACGCCAATATCCCGATATGAACTCCCTCTCGGGACTTTCGCTCTGCTTACGAGGATTTAAACCTCGAGCTCTTGTCGATAGATATGACAGCTGTTGGCTATTTTGAGTGAGATCGAATGGCTCAGAATCTCTTTGGCTCTTGCACTCCTCCTGCTGCTCCCTGGACGCAAAATTTTCAATGGTCCAGATCTTCTTGGTTGATCCGATGGTAGCTGTTACTCCTCCCAAATTTTGGCATTTTCTTCCTGCACTTGGAAGAATTCCAAGTGTCCAAAGGCCTCAACCTTTGTCTTCTTTTCTCTGTGAGCTTCACAACTTTGAATCCTCGCCTGCGCATATGAACGCTACTCCTCCTGAGATTTGGTCCCGAATCCTTGAAGGATTCTGACTTCGGCGCTCCTGTAGAGTCTTTGCACCCCAAAGCGTTGTCTCTTCTGAGCTTCTCTGAAACTCAGACCTCTAAGGAAATTAATTCCTTCTTCCTTCTCCCTCATATGGAGAAATATGATTCCCTCCTGGAACTCTGTCTACTCAAGCAACATATTGATGAGTCTTTAAGGGTGTTCAACAACCCTGCGAAGATCCTTCTATGGACTCTTCTTCAATCTCTGAACTAAAAGAGTTATTTTCCTCTCTATGCCTATCTTCACATCTACTCAATACCCACCTGGTAGAGTATCTTCTTACAAAACATACAACAGTTATGTTCTCTCCTGTGATCCCTATGCACCTGCTCAATTCCCTCCTGGAAAAGCTCTCAGAATCCTTAGTGATCCTGACTTCAGTTGAACTCACAACAGAGTTCTTCTGTGCACTCCTTGCACTTTCTCGCTGCCCACCTGGCAGAGCTTTACATAACTCCTTAGAGCTTCTGTCTACAACTGTGTTCTTCTCCACAACCTTGCCTCTAAGGTCTTCAGTAACCTTACAGGTCTTCTTCTGAATTGTTGATATCGGTTTCTATGCCCACTTGGCATGTCTTTGTCTGACTCCGCAGAGTTCAGAAGTGCATCTATGCACTAGTATCCAGAGACCGTAGTACTCTATCATGCCCTCCTGGCATGAAACCACAAAGAACCTCTTAATACTGAAATCAAAACAACTCCCTACAAATGTCTAGCATACATCTACAACATAAATTGAACACATACAGACCTTCATTCAACACAGGAAATATGCAGGAGAAACTGTTGTTTGTATTAAATTGCAAATGCTTGTTTTTACAAGGTGTCCCTGAGCACGACCTGTAACAAGGTCTCGACTCCTTCTCTTTCACACTCACTCTCTCTTGTGCATACTCCCACCATTACAACTACTTCCAAAATGAGATCGAAATTGATCTTTTACATGAGGGGGCTCTTTGAGCGCTTCCCCCCAATCTACCTACCCTATTCAATTACATTGAATGGGCTGTCTAGTCCAGAATCGGATCTAGATCTCAGCCTTCAAAGCATTAAAGGCCTATCTACTCTATGCCTATGCAAAGAACGTCTTCACGACTCACCAGCCTAAGACATTAAATTACATTCAAATTCAAAATTGAAAATGAGGGTTGTGCCTCTCTTCAGCCTTGAGTGTACGCACTGATGTGGCTGGCTGGCTGACGTGGAGAGATGCTCCTGCATCAGGAGATGGGGCATTGAACATATTGTTGGTTCTGGAGCCTTATTATCTTCATGATTCAGAGGTATTTATTTTCATTCGTGTTTATACCCAATGAAGACTTTACACCCTATAAGAATGTACAATATTCCACGTGGCAGAGTGCTGGGGGGGCTTTCCCCTCTTGTGGGGTCTGGGGGCAGGCAGTCCCAGGGGCGAAGCCCCGAGAGAAAAAAATTCCTTGTAAATTATATTGTAATTTCATAGTAAATTTGAACCGTTCATTATAAGGTCGCATATCTTACTGTAGAATTTATCTTAGGGTTTTTTACCCTAGAAGGAAACCCTCTTTTATGAGGGAAATGTATTACGGCTATGTATCATTGATAATATTGTATTCTGAGTGAGGAGACTGTGAGAGAAAGAATAGGAAGTTACAACAGGTGTGTTGTAGGTTGTATCCCTTCATTTGTTGGATAATAAAAAGGAAGGACTTGGAAATTTCTCTGGTGGACGTAGCCCACAATGGGTGAACCACGCATATCTATGTCTCTATTGTATTGTGTATCTTCTGTGTTTTATTTATGCATTTTTTTTTTCTGCGATCATGTTTTTCTAACAACTGGTATCTGAGAAAAAGGTAACTCGTCGGAAAAGAGAGTTTTTGGTTCGAGTGGGAGAAATTGCGGAAGATGGAAATTTTAGGGTCGATAAATTTAACAGCCAAAACTACTAGTTATGGAAGATGAAAATGCAAGATTATTTATATCAAAAGGATATATTCCTACCATTGGGTGGAATAAAAAATAAGACGATGACCATGAAGGACAAGGAATGGGAGGTTATTAATAGAAAGGCACTAGGAATGATACGACTGATCTTGGCAGAGTCGGTGGCTTTCAATATTTCAAAAGAAAAGACAACAAAGGAGTTGATGGATGCATTGGCTAAATTGTATGAAAAATCCTTGGTGTCCAATAAGGTCTTTTTTATGAAGAGATTATTTAATATGAAGATGTCAGAAGTTGGGCTTGTTGCATATCATTTAAATGAACTTAATATAGTAACTAATCAACTAATTTCTGTAAAAGTGGACTTTGATGATGAGGTCAGGGCTCTTCTAGTCTTGCGCTCATTGCCAGAAAGTTGGAATGGCTTGGTCATCGTTGTAAGTAACTTTGTATCTAGTTCAAACACTCTAAAAATTGTTGATGTTGTTGGTGTTATCCATAGAGAGGAAATACAATGGAAAAGAACAAATGAGACATCAGGTAATGCGTTAAACATGGAGAACAGGGGAATACAAAAGGATAAAGGAAAGGGATCAGGGAACCACATGAATTCTAGGAAGGGAAGATCCAAATCCATACTTGGAAAGATAGAGTGCTGGAATTGTGGGAAAAAAGGACATCTAAAGAAAGACTACATAGCTCCAAAGAAATAAAGAGATGAACAACAAGAGAAAAATCAGGTGATGTGTTACATGTGATGTGTTACAATATGCTTTGATCCTTTCTATGGATAGTATGTCTGAGTCTTTGGTAGTATATTCAGGGGATTCATTTCCTACCACACCCCATAGGAAACATTTTCTAGATTATGTTCAAGGTGATTTTGGACAGGTTCATTTGGGTGATGATGCACCATGCAAAATTGTTGGAATGGGAAAGGTAAAAATAAAGAAAATGAATGGAAACCAATGGTTGTTTAAAGAGGTAAGACATGTTCCAAATTTAAGGAAAAATCTAATTTCAACAGGGTAGTTGGAAAGTGAAGGTTGTATATCCATATTTACAGATAAGGTTTGGAAGGTCACCAAAGGGCCACTAGTGATATAAAAACGAGAGAAGGTAGGTACATTGTATTTATCTACTGGTAATATTGAATCTTCTCTCTTTACCTTCTACATGAGTGGATACAACATTGTGGCATCATAGGCTTGGAAACATGAGTGAGAATGGGATGTAGATACTTCACAAAAAAAAATTATTGTCAGATCTTAAACAAATTGATTTGGATTTCTATGATCATTGTGTTTATGGGAAAAAAAAAAAGAGTCACATTTCTCAGAGTAAAAAAAGAAAAAAAGAGTGAAAGGTTAGAGCTTGTGCATACAGATGTATGGGGACTAGCTCATGTATCATCTCTTGGTGGCTCTCATTACTATGTTAGTTTTATTGATGATGCAACTAGAAAAACTTGGTTTTATTGCAATCGACAAAAATATGATGTTTTTTATACTTTTAAGAGATGCAAATCTTTGGTTGAGAATGAGACAGGAAAAAGGTCGAAGTGTCTCAGATCAAACAATGGAGGTGAATATTGCAGAAAGGAGTTTGATGATTACTATTCATACCATGAGATTCGTAGAGAGAAGACAGTTCTAGGAACACCACAAGAAAATGGTGTGTCATAAAGGATGAACAGGACAATCATGGAGCGTGCAAGGAGTATGAGATTGCATGTTGGTTTTACCTTAAATTTATATGAAGATGATGTAGATACTTCTATTTACTTAAAAAATAGAGGACATTCAAGCTCTTTGGATGGTATAATTTCATAGCAGGCATGGACATGTAAAAAGGTAAACTATTTTTTTTTTAAGACTTTCGGTTGTGAAGCATTTGTCCATATTGATAAATAAAATAAAAAAAAGCTTGAGGAAAATCCAAGAAGTGTACCTTTATTGGATACGGTGTTAATGATTTTGGTTATCGCTTATGGGATTATGAAAATCACAAAATCATTAGGAGTAGAGATGTCATACTCAATGAGAATGTGATGTACAAAGATTGGTTGCAGGGAAAGAAACAAGAAAAAGAAAAACCAGAATACAAAGTGTTTGATGAGATCACTGATTTTTTTTTTCCAAAAGTAGAAGAAAATAAAAATGTACAACAACAGGAGCAACAGGTACCTCAAATTCCTGCAAGTGTTGTTAGAATATCTACCATGTTAATTAAACCCCCTGAACGATACTCTCCTTCATTGTATTATTTATTGTTGATTGATTCTGATGAACCAGAATGTTATGAAGAGGCAATGTAGGTAGACACTAAAAAGAAGTGGGAGCAAGGAATGAAAAAGGAAATGGATTCCCTGGTAAATAACCAGACTTGGGAGTTGGTTCAGTTTCTTGAAGAAAAAAGAGCATTACATAATAAATGGGTTTACAAGTTGAAGGAAGAAGATGGAGGAAAAAAATAGTACAATGATAGACTTGTTGTAAAGGTGTTTGCACAAATGAAAGTTATAGATTTTGATGAAATATTTTCTCATTTTGTTAAAATGACTTCAATTAGGACTAATTTAATTCTTGTGGCAGTAAAAGATTTGCATCTTGAACAGTTATATATAAAAACAACTTTTCTTCGTGGGGATTTGGAGGAAGAGATTTATATGCAACAACCACATGGGTATTAGGTGAAAGGGAAGGAAAATTTGGTATGAAGGTTGAATAAAATCTTGTATGGCGTAAAGAAATATCTAAGGAAGTGGTATTTGAAGTTTGACAGGTTTATGACAGAACAAGGTTATAGTAGATGTCATTATGATCACTGTGTTTATTGTAAAAAGCTAGAAAATGGAAGCTATATTATATTTCTATTGTATGTAGATGGCATGCTTGTTGTAGGTTCTAATATGCATGATATTAATGTTCTTAAGAAGAAATTATATAATTCATTTGCGATGAAGGATTTGGGTGCCGCAAAGAAAATCCTTGGTATGAGAATAACAAGAGACAGGAAAAATCGCAAATTGACATTGTCTCAGGGTGAGTACATAGAGAAGGTGTTGGAGAGGTTTAGAATGAAAAATGAAAAATGAGTTAGTACACCTTTGGCCAACCATTTTAAATTAACTAAGGAAATGTGTCCCTAGACACATGAGGAGATAGAATACATATCCAGGGTCCCTTAATCATCAACAATTGTAGCTTGATGTATGTGATGGTTTGCACAAGACCAGATATTTGACATGCAGTGGGAGTTGTGAGCAGGTATATGAAAAATACAGGTAAAGAACATTGGGAGGCATTAAAAAGGATTCTCAGGTATTTGAGAGGTACTTCTACTCATGCGTTATGTTTTGGAGGTTCAAGTATTTTTGTACATGGATATGTTGATTGAAATATGGAAGTTGATAAATATAACAGGAGGAGCACCACAAGGTATGTTTTTACTATAGGTGGAACAACAATAAGTTCGATTTCGGAACTGAAAAAGGTTGTTTCACTTTCAACAATAGAAGAAGAGTATGTTATTGCTACAGAGGCTAGTAAAGAAATGATTTGGTTACAAAGGTTTATGAAGTAATTGGGAAAGACATAATAGAATAGTATGTTGTACTGTGAAAGAAAGAATGTTGTTCATCTTGCAAAGAACTCAACCTTCCATTCAAAGACTAATCATATATAGCTTAGGTACCATTTCATACAATCGATCTTGGAATATGGACATTTGAAGTTGGAAAAGATACACACTAGCCAAAATCTTGCATACATGTTAACAAAGGGAGTAACCAGGGAGAAACTAAGTTCCTTCTCAGTTTCAGTTTGTCTTCATGCGTGAAGGTGAAGATGATACATTTTCCAGGTCCAAGAAGGATCATAGTCCAGCAGATACAACAACGGTCGAGTTGTTTAGATCAATCTCCAAGTGGGATATTGTTGGTCATGGAGACTGATTATCTTCCTAATTCAAAGGTCTTTGTTTTCAGCTGTGTTTATACCCCATGAAGACTTTACACCCCAAAAGAATGTACACTCTTCCATGCAGGAGAGTGCAGGGGGGGATTGCCCCTCCTACAAGGTCTGAGGGAATGTAGACCCCCGAAGGAAAAATTTCCTTGTAATGTATATTTTAATTTCAAAGTAAATCGAAACCGTTCATTATAAGGTTGTATATCTGATGGTAGAAGTTATGTTAGGGTTTTTTTCCCTAGAAGGAAATGCTCTTTTATGATGGAAATGTATTGTGATTGTGTATCAATGTGAATATTATATTCTGAGTGAGGATATTGTGATAGAAAGAAGAGGAACTTACAACAGGTGTGCTATAGGTTGTATCCATTCATTTGTTGGATAATAAAATGGAAATACCTGACAATTTCTTTGGTGGGCGTAGCCCACACTGGGTGAACCCGGTATATCTATGTCTCTATTTTATTTGTGTATCTTCTGTGTTTTATTTCCACAGTTGTTTTTATTTTATTGTTCCGCGATCCTATTTTTCTAACACATATGTTAAAAGATAACACACATTTCCTCAAAGTGTTGTCATTGATGGAAATGGTCAAGATCCCATTCTTCACACACTTGATGGAAATGAGTTTAGGAAACCAAAGAGGATCATCTCTTTTAAGGACGAAGAAAGTTCCTACAATCCCAATGTTTTTAGCAAACATCGACCCCCTATAATTATCTATGTTATGTTTCCTCATTATAAATTAGTGACTTGAGTCCTCATAGACTTAGAGAGTGGGTGGCTTATCATGCCAAATCTTTGTCCCTCTATAGAATTTCATTTTCCATTATGTGAGTGGCGTGCATCCTCAAGTTATAGACACATTGAAGCCATGTATTCCGAATGATTGTCAAGCATTGCAAGATATAACCATGCAAGAAAAATTTGATGGGTATTACCATAGTCAATTCATATTTGTAAACCACTTTTTTCTCAAATACACATTCATGGTCAATTGGAAGTTTTTCTTTGTTTTGGATGAGTATATTTTCATTCCTCCATGGAATAATTTCAACCTATGTTGAATGAGATATCCAATCATACAAAGCTCATCATTCAACATGTACCATGCCCAACAAGCTCTTCTTACTAAACACTTTGTGCAGTGAATCAACCAACATTACTTATTCTAGATAATTATTATACTTGACAAAATTTAGAGATATACTTCAAGATATGGCATGAGACTATTATGGTATCTAATATCCAATCTGTTAAGTTCCACGTGGAAGAAACAAACTTATATTGGTGGCATAATCACAAAACATTACTGGATATTGAAGAGAGGCAGACCACTCAGTGAGATGATCTAAAATATGGTGTAGAAACAAGGTTCTACCATCCTGGTTATTCGGTGAATATATTGGTGTGGTAGATTTAGCTAAGGAAAATTCCAAGCCAATTAGTTCAATAATAAATTGAGTTTTTCAATAACTTCTTATCAAACTAGGGATTTTGGATTCAAAAGAGTTGATAAAAATCAAGTTTCGTTCTTGCTTATTTCATAGTATACTGCAAATTGTGTATACCCTATATGCAATTTTTCCTTTTGTAACCCACGTATATAAATCCTTCATCCTCATACAAATTGAGTATGGTAAAAAACATTTTCTCCACGTGCGACCTTCTTCACTTCTCTCTTTTAGGTTAGATTTAACACCTTGCATAATTTTTCTTTGTTGAAATCACCAAGCCTCCTAGCACAAGTGCAGACTCAATTATGCTAGCTCTATCATGTCTCCACACACTCTACATGATATGAAATGTCACAATGACCTCTCTTGTTTATATACAATCCTTAGGGGTCAAGATAGAAACCCCTCCACATGTCAACATAAAATTAGGATTTCCTTCTGGGTGTGCAGCCCCAACACAATCACACAAAGATGATCACCAAACCCATGAATCCCCCACTCAAATATAATAGGGTTTTCACCAAATCGAAAGTGTGATATGGTTCCCATGATGATTCCCACATGCCCAACACCTAGGTTCATGTGAGAATACCTTCCCGAAGCTACAAAAATAAACACTCCCTCATAGGGAGGAAAGTATTCTCACCACACTCCACAAGTGTGAATACATATAGATGCTACCAAATAATCAACACTCCCTCTTATAACGGGAGGAATTCCATCCTCCATCATAAACTGGAATTATCTCTGTCTCTCATACTAGATCCTCTACCACAACTTCTCTCCAATCTGTCTCATTGGATTCTCCCCTTGTCAACAAATCAAATCTTCCTCTCCAATCCTCCTAACTCATTGCATCCTCAGTCACTGAAGGAAATCCTACTATCTGATATGATCCCATTTTGGAAGACATGATGCTCCTAGAAGCCTCATTACCATGAACCTCCTATTTGGCCATTTCAATAAGTGCCACCTTCCTGAAATTCTTGGAAGATGCATCTCTCCCATATGGACCTAAAGGTTGGTTCTCACTGATTGACTAAATATCCATCTGATCCTCTTGAATCCATCTGAAGTGAAATTATCTTTGAGTCTCTTGACTCGCTCTGAAGTCAGAATCCATATGAATCCATTAAATCCATATGAATTCGGACTCCCTTTGAATCCACTCACACCCTCTAAAGTTGGACTCCCTTTAATTCTACAAAACCTCCAGAGCTACTTGCTCCCTATGTGCTATTAGTGGGGCCACTTGCTGTACCATTTTTGGATCTACCTACTCCTCATCTGTCTCTCTACTCCCGCTAGTCACAACACACATATGATTTCCCCTCGACCTAAATCTAATAACCACCATTGATCTGAAGCTAGATCGTCTGGGAACAAGGAATACATGTCTATCTCGAAATAATATGTGGTACTCCTTCCTCTCAATTTAAGAGACAGAGAGAAAACTCCTCCCAATTTCTAGCACCCATAACATATTTGACACCCTCAACACCTCTCCCGACTCCAACTGAAATTGTACTATACCAAATCCTCGTACTGCATGTGTGATTTCCATACCAAGATCCACACACAAGTCCGAGCCAATCTCTGTGAAAGTGTCAAATAAATATCTAATATGTATCATATGGAAATATGCTCTATTATCCACCAACCAAGTCCCCCTATTGGAAAATGTACCTGAAAGGGAGAAGACCAACAAGATCTCCCTATAGTACCTAATTTCAACCTCATCAACCTCTGTTGTTAATTCCTCCTACCCTCTTCCACTTACCCTCTAGTCTGGACACTTTGAAACAAAATGACCATATTCATGACACTTAAATGATTTGTATCCTCCCTGGAGACCAACCAAGTCTCATCCTAGATACTATCAATCCATATCCTGTTAAACCATGGAAACATCTCTTGTGCATAGATCCCCTACACAAAACGTTCCTAAAACATGGGAAGACCAACTTGGCATCCAATAACACTTGTCCATCCCAGAACAAAACTACATAGTCCTACTCTTGAATCCCTGAGGCTGAGAGCACACTCCTGGAACCATAGAAAAATTTCAACTCATAACACACCCCCTGACTTCATCCAGAATACCACTACTCCATATTCCAACACTACATGCATGGTCTTCCTACCAAACTCCTCGTACACACCTGAGTCAGACACTATGAAACTCATGAACAAATCATCTTCCACGATCATGTGTCGGTGGCTCCCATTGCATAAGAACCATGAAATACTCCAAGGCAAGCATCCTTCTTACCCAAGTCATGAAAATTTTATGAACTTCTACCTAAGTCCATCATCCAAGTCACCAAAAACTCTTTGTGTATGCAAATACTACAACTGATCCTATGTCCTCGTCTGAACATTCTCAAGTTGTGGTTGGACACTCAGTCTATTCTATTATATACCACCACAACTCATCTCTACAAATTTCCTCATCCTCCTATGTCAAATACCACATACATTGGCATACCTCGATAATGTGGAACTCTTTGGCCTGATGAAGACTCTATCTCATCAACCTACCAAACGTATGAAGCCATCTCGTCTATGCCAAAGCACCTGAGCTACACCAATCGTAACTAACCATGAAAAGTAATCGAAATTCCATCCATAGGGTTGGAAATATGGCACACAACATATTGTTTTGATTTTGGATCTACACCAATCTACCAGAACTCCCAACCTGCCACACTAGTTAGCTACAATAATCCATAACTCCTTGCCTAGACAGTCTGCTCCATGTCTCAAACTAGAGACCATCTAACTTGTTTCCACCTACAAGAATCATTTTATCCCCCTCTTGAAGATATCACCTATGACCTTCAAGGAACAAGAACAAAAATCATTTATTGTTGTAGCTAAAAAATGTCTCAAGATGATCACCTTCTCTTCAGATCCCCAACTATGATTCCATGTTAATTTTCACATGAAACTCTATGTGAATAATTTTCAAATCTGAAAAATTGCTTCCTAGTGATATAACAATAAAACCCTAGCTATTGTCACTAAACAATTTCACACTGAAGATTATTGACTGAAAACATATGTACCAGAAAAACAAATATCAAAGATGAACCATCAATACACATGAGACACAATTTCAGTTTTGTAATATTGTTAACATTAGAAATCCATAGGGAAAAACCATCCCTCACAACCAATACAATATCACCAAAATCTGAGGACAACATTGTCCTCAAAGTCACCAAAACTGAGAACAACCTTATTCTCCAATAACCATACAAATCAGAAACCAAACCTCAACAATATCTCTAGAAATATTATCTTCCCATGAATCTGTTGTAGACCACCTGTATGGCCAATTGACGTCATGTGTCAGTGTGTATGGATTTTTACCTACCAATAAAGTCAGATACACGATTCACCTTACTGGAAACCCGTGGACATACATTTTTTTATCCACTGCAAATCATGTATACCCTATACACGATTTGTCCTTATGCAACCCGTGTATATACATGTTTCATCCTCCTTCAAACCATGTATGGTACAGAAAATTTTCTCCACATGTGTGACCTTCTTTGCTTCTCTCTCTTGGGCCAGATTCACCACATTGAAGACTTTCCCTTTTCTGAGATCACCAAGCCCCCTTGCACAAATGTATACTAAATTATGTTAGCTCCATTATTCCTCCACACTCTCTACATGATATGTAATGTCACAATGACCTCTCTTCTTTTTATACAACCCTTAGGGGTTAACATAGAATCCCCTCCACAAGCCAACATCAAATTAGGATTTTCTTGTGGGTGTGAAGCCCCAACAAGAGCCCACAAATCCCATCACCAAACCCATGAATCCCCCACTCAAATCCAAGGTGGTTTTCAACAAACCGAAAGTGTGATATGGTTCCCATTATGATTCTCAAATTCCCAACACCTAGGTTCATGTGAGAATACATGTCCGAAGCTACAAAAATCAACACTATTGATATATTCCAATCATGGAAACTAAAAGTGAATGAAATTTCAATCATTGAATGCCTACATTGATTTTAGTAATGATATAAAACAAAACAATATGACATGTTGATTTCATTCATATAACACAAAACAATAGAACATATCAATTTCAATGATGTTTTTAAAAAAAATATTTACATAAATAAGGGAGTTGAAATGAAAATAAAACAATATCCTGCATTTATTTCAGGGATGGTATAATTACAAATGATTTAGAGAAATTAGTTTCTATTATTTCAATAATGATATAATGCAAAACAATGCAATGCATTAATTTTAGTGATAACACAATGATACATGATTTCGAGGAATTTCTTGCATTGATTTCAATAATGACATAATGCAAAACAATATGCATTGATTTAAGCGATGATACAATGAAAACTGATTTGGCATAATATAAAATAACATAAAAAAATAAGGTGCATTTATTTCATTGCCTAGAGAGGCCATTTCTACAACTCATTATGGGGGAGATGTATAATTCCTTTTGTGCTTAGCTTAGAGTTGACACATGTCTATTTAAAAAAATAATATAATATTGATCAAATAAAAAAACTATGTATATTGACCAAATAAAAGACAATGCAGGATATAATGAAATTTTTTCAAAACAAAGTGAAACATATAGTTAAGTTTAATTAAAAATATTATGATACGTGAATAGTCTCCATGTCTTAGTGGTTCTCTCTGGGATATAGAAAAGACTAAGTGAGTTGCAATTTGTAAATGCTTATAATTATAATAGGTACATTTTGAAACTATAAGTATTTTTTTCGTTTTTCAATATTATCAATATTTATGTATGTTTCTATTGTGAATAAATGCACACAAGGATGTTAGTAACTATGGAAATGCAAACCTATTGTTGATTCATGAAATTATAACCATGATGTGATTTCATTGCAAGTGCATATATTCAATATCACTAAAACATAATTGCACCCTATATAAATTAACATGTTATATTTTCCAAGTTTTATATATTTAATATTATTTAAGCTTGAAATATTTATTTATTTGTTATAATTTCTTAGTTTTCTATATTTAATATTGGTTAAACTAGAAAATGTTTATTTCTATATTATAATTGTCAATTTTCATATTTAATTTGATATACTTATAAATATTTATTCATATACATTTATAGTCCAGAGTCATGATGGGTATATCATATTTTAGATCCCATTTTAGTTAACATGCAAACAAAATTAAGTAATATTTTTCACCCAAAAAAATGATCCAATCAATGCACACTTAACTCGATATATCATGCAAAGTAGCATAATAGAGATCATTATCATTGAAACAATATCATCATAAATAGAATTATGTTGGAGGTTACTAGCATAAACCAAAACAAATAATCTATATATATGAAAAATAATCTATAATCTATCTATTATGATAAATAACAATCTCTATGATATATTATTATCAATAGATTATTCTATATATGCATATATCAATTAATTTACATTATATCTACATGTATTTATATATCAATAGCAACATTAAGAATATGATCCAAAGTAACATATAGATTATGTAAATAACTTTTTAATGAGTTTAATATGACAAAAGTAGTGAGTTTTTGGACATCTATCCATTTTCAAATTGTCTCAAATGTAAAATAACAAGAAGTATATTGGGATTGAATATATTATTGAAACAATAGTTCAATATGAATAGGATGAAAGGATTCTCAAGATATATAATTATGCTTTAACGGCTTCATGATATATAACTATGCTTTAATTGATAATTAAAATGAAGAATGTTTCAAATTTCAAGAGGTTTGGGTTTTTACTATTGATATGTTCCAATCATGGAAACTAGAATGAAATTAAATGTCAATCATTGAATACCTACATTTATTTTAGTAAATATGTTATATTATTTTCATTGATGATATTAAAAAAATGATGATTTTAGTGATGACATAATGATAAATGATTTAGAGAAATTATTTTCATTGACTTCAATAATTACATAATGCAAAACAATATGCATTCATTTAAGTGATGATATGGTTTAGCATAATATAACATGTAACATAAATCAATAGGATGCATTGATTTCAGTGCACCCAGAGGTGCTTTCTACAACTCATTATGCGGGATATGTGCAATTCCTTTTGTGCTCAGCTTGGACTTGACAATAATATTGACCAAATAAGAAAACCGTGTCACCTTTAATGTACAAGTTTAAAAACAAAAGAGAAGGAGATGTGTAATTCCTTCCTTCACATGTACATTTAAAAATATAAATACAATATAGACCAAATAAACAACGATGTACAAATTTAGATATTGGGAAATACCAAGTGAGCTTCAATTTGTAAACGTTTGTAATTATAATAGGTACATTTTTAAATTTTACCACTTATGTATTGTAATTTGTTTTTAAGTTTTTCAATATTATCAATATTTTTGTATATTTCTACTATAGAAATTCACTAGCATTAGCCATTTCCTAAAATTATATTCATATACACTAACTATGAAAATGAAAATCTATTGTTAATTCATGAAATTATAACGATGATGAGATTTCATTGCAAGTGCATATTCAATATCACTAAAACCTAATTGCATATTATATAAATTAACATGTTATAAATGTGAAGTTTTATATTTAATATTATTTAAACTGTAAAGTTTTATATATTTAATGTTACTTAAACCTCAAAAGATGTATTTATATATTATAATTGTCAATTTGCATATTTAATTTCAACTGTAATTGGAAAGATTTATTCATATTTGTATATAGTCCATAGTGACTATGTGTATATCATAATTTAGATCATTTAACATGCAAACAAAATTAAGTAATAATTTTCACCCTAACTAATGATCCAATTAATGCAAACTTAACTCTGGATCTATCTTGAAAACAATCACAATAGGGATCATTATGGCTAAAACAATATAATCATAAATAACATTATTTTGGAGATTAGTAGCATAATAGACATGGAATAATATATCCATATGATAAATATTCTATTATCTATCTATTATGATAAATAACAATCTATCATATTTGCATTAAATTACATTATCTCCGCTTATATTTATATATGGCTATAAACTTTAAGAATATCATCTGTAGTAACATATAAATTATACAAATTACTTTTTAATGAGTATACTATGACAAAAGTAGTGAGGTTTTGGACATCGATCCATTTTCAAATTGTTTTAAATGTAAAATAACAAGAACTATATTGAGATTGAATATATTATTGAAATGATATATAATTATGCTTTAATAGGTTATTAAAATGAAAAATGTTTCAAATTTCAAACTAAAAGAGAATGAAATTTCAATCATTGAATACCTGTATTGATTTTAGTAATGATATAACAAAAAACAATAGGGCAGGTTGATTTCATTCATATAACACAAAATGATAGGGAATATTCATTTCATTGATGATATTAAAAAGTGATATAACACAAAAGAATATGGTGCATTTATTTTAGTGATGGTGCACTGACATGATTTAGTGCAATTAGTGATGCAGGAGCATCACCAACACCAAGCGAGCCAGCGCGGAAGGCAGAAGATAGCTAGAAAGTGTCCAACACAAATTTTGAATTTCTCTTGGAATTGTTGCGCAATCTTAAATGAAGTCATTAAGAAAAGGCACACTTGTATAATGTAAATGGACCTTGAGAGGATTTGCTCTTGTCCTTAGTAGGTAGAAGGAATTTATAGGAGTTAATGCAAGTAGGTAGAATTGAATGTCTAGATTAGACAATTTTAGAGCGCAAAAGGGAAACGGGATATAGACACCCTCATTGTGTACTGTAACATTATGGAGATTGAAGAGCATAGAAGAGAAGAAAAGAGCTGTGTAAGAACACCCATGTACATATATTTGAATTAATAGAAAGAGTTTGATTCAAATTCATGGTTTTGTGTTGTTCTCTGTGTATTGATGCTGAATGATATGCTCATGAATGTTTCCTTCCAGTTATACATTTGCTTTATATGCTATGTATATGATTTCATGTTTGAGTTTGAAATCTGAGAGGAAGTAGGAATGAGTTTCAATTGTTTCTCTATCTGAGAAAGAGTTCCTGCAAGGAGTGCAGTTGAAGTGTCGGCAAGTAGTGCGTTGACGAAAGGCTCAGAAGAGATAGCTTTTGTTCTCATTTCCACAGAAGTGCAGACAAGCACAAGAGCCGTGCAAGGAGTGCGCAGGCCGAGTGAAGCCTCAGGGTTGCGAACCTGAGTGACGCATTGAAGGACTACTGTTGCAGGTGTGCACAGGGTCGAAGGAAAATCTTAGCACTTGGGAAGTGTCTGAACTACCGCAAGGAGTGCGTGCAAAAGTCTTCTCTAAGACTCAGAGTTAAAGGGAGTTCAGGAAGGGTAAGGCCTTCGAGATTGTTGAAGGATAGCGCAGGGAAGCTGTGACTTGAAGTTCGTAAGAAGCATTGCAAGTTTGCACGCAGGTGGATGAGTTCCGCGGAAGAACACTTGGTCATTCACAAAAATCGCCAAGGAGGAACGAATGGTCGATATTCTCCAAGGAGGATTTGCGAAGTCTCGTGAGCCATCAGATCTAGTCAAGGAGCAGGGGAGTTACGGTGGAAGTATTCTTTAAAGATTCAAGGCTCAGGAGGGGCAGGACCATAGATCCGAGTCACAAGGATCGTCAGATTTACACGTGAAATTCCATATCGGGGTTTCGTGGGTGGAAGTCCCGTGAACATAGCAGCAGGAATCACGAAATCATGAAACGCGATATCCCGAAAGTCATAAGGATTGTGTGGGGCCACAGGGGAGTCCGCGAGTGGACAGGTGGCACACCATTTTGGAGTTTCATGGCAAGAATTTCTGAAACATCTGCATTAGGAATCGCGATATTGTGAACTCCAAAATGTCGATGAGGTGAAGCGTTGAAAAGTCAAAGCGCGTGAGTGTATCGAGGTATCAGCATATTGGGATTCGGGAGTCGGTAAGACAAGTTGTTCGACATCGCGAGTGCCAAAATCGCGATAGGAAAGTCCCGTAAGGGGAAGAGAAAGGTCAACGTTGACTGTTGTTGGGTTTTGGGGATTCGTGAAACCAATGCTCGACCACTAGACTCGCAAAGTTGCAAAGTCTGATCTCCTGAGTGGAAAGAGGGAATTGCGTGAGAGTCATTGTGGGTGCAGATTTCCCGATAGGGAAATAGAAGGACCGTTTAGAGTTCTTCGGGCCAGTGGAAAAAGGAAAGATCCTGAGCTAACGTGGACTTTCGACCTACGGGTTGAGGGCGTCGGCATCATCTGGTGTCAGAGAACAGAAAGGTTCTTTTCTTTCTATAGCAAAGAAGAAGAGAATTCACCATGCCACCGAGGAGAAGGGATATACAATCACCCAATCTAGAGGATAGGGAAATGCCGTGAAGAAGAGACAGGAAGATGACAGATCCAATTATGGAGAGAGAGATGTGTGATCTATGAGCTAGAATCGAAGACATGGAGACAACGCAAAGACGTACAGTCAGTGCAGGGGATCTTAGTGATTCCGAAAGTGAAGTTGAGGCCGAACGTGAAGAAGAAGTTGCAGCTGAAGATGCATCAAATGAATGTTTGATCAAAGTTATTGCAAGGATGGGTGCAAGAGAGAAAATGGGCATTCTAGTTTATGAGGGAAACTTGGATGCAGAGGAGTTTCTAGACTGGATTAGAGCTCTAGACACATACTTCGACTATGAAGATGTCGAAGAGGACAAGAAAGTCAAGCATGCTATCACAAGATTGAAGGGACATGCAGCATTGTGGTGGGATGAAGTACAAGCTGACAGACACTGCAAGGGCAAGCAGAAGATCAAGAGTTGGGATAGAATGATCGCGAAGCTGAAGGAGAAATTCATCCCCAGGGATTATCAAATTACTCTGTTAAGGAGGATGCAGAACCTGAGACAGAAGCTGGTGACAGTGAAAGAATACACGGAGGAATTCTACAAGTTGAACATCAGGGCAGGTCATCGGGAGAGCGATGATGAAAAAGTCGCCAGATACATGAATGGCCTAAGATATGATATCCAGGATGATATGAGCATGGTAACCATTCGAATAGTGGAAGATGCTTATCATATGGCTCTGAAAGTGGAGGAGAAGCTGAGACGAAAGCAGAGTCAAAGAGGCCGAGGCAGAAGTCATCCCAGAGGCAAGTCAGTTGCCTAGGAAAAATACCAGAAGCCCAAAGAGGACTGGAAGAAACCTCAGACTTGAACTGAGAGAGGTGGAAGTTCACAGAGAGGGAAATATGCTAAACAACGAGGACAAAATACTGAGCAGAGAGGAGATTATGCTGACAACAACACTTTTCCTTATACTAGAGGTAGAGGAAGAGGAAGAGGTGGAGTTATCACATGCTTCACATGTGGAAAGAACGGGCACAAGTCTTATGAGTTTCCAGACAAAAAGAAGGAGATTGTAGAAGCTCACATTGCCGAAGCATAGAGGTGGGATGTTGAGGCAGAAGACGTTGAAGGCAGAAGATCCTTGATGATGCAAAAAGTTCTTTTGACACCAAAGAAGGAGGTGGAGAGTTCAGTCCAAAGGACCAGACTTTTCCGGACTGTATGCAAGACCAAGGACAGGGTATGCAAGGTCATTGTAGACAGTGGTAGCACGGATAATCTCGTTTCTACAAAGATGGTAGAGAATCTGGAGCTGGAGAAGACTGATCATCCAAGCCCATACAGAGTTTCATGGCTACAGAAAGGACACCAGGTAACTGTCACTAAACAATGTTTAGTTGAATTCAATATAGGAGGATATAATGATAAGATATTATGTGATGTCATTCCTATGGATGTTTGTCATCTATTGCTGGGTAGACCATGGAAATATGACAGGAATGTGATTCATGATGGGAGAATGAAAACATACACCCTGGAGAAGAATGGGAGGACACACATGTTGCTTCCAATTAAGGATAAGGAGGTGAAAATGAAAGTAAGAAACACTGTACTTCTCATGAGTGGGAAGGAACTCCTTACAGAGGTTAAGAAGAAGGAGGATCCATAGTTTATTGTGGTCATAAAACCAAAGATTGTTTTGACTAGCGCAAGAGTGGATGATTTACCAGAAGAGATTCAGGAACTGATGGAAAAGTTCGTTGATATAGTAGTGGACGAATTACCTCGTTCATTGCCACCGATCATAAGTGTGAGTCATCATATTGATCTCATACCAGGAGCCAGTTTTCCAAATAAAGACGCGTATAGATTGATGCCACAAGAAAATGAAGAGGTTAAAAGACAAGTCCAGGAGTTGTTGGACAAAGGTTTGGTCAGGGAAATCTTGGGTCCATGTGTTGTTCCAAAAATACTCAGTCCGAAGAAAGACAGAGGCTGGAGGATGTGTACTGACTCGAGGGAGATTAACAAGATAACTATCATGTACAAATTTCCATTGTCGAGGATGGATGATCTGATGGATTTCTTGAGTGGAGAAAAATACTTTTCAAAGATTGATTTGAAAAGCGGTTATCATCAGATTCACATGAGAGAAGGTGATGAATGGAAGACAACATTCAAAACAAATGAGGGGTTGTATGAATGGCTTGTTATGCCATTTCGCTTAACAAATGCACCAAGTACCTTCATGAGGTTGATGAACGAAGTCCTAAAGGAGTTCATCGAAAAATTTGTTATCGTATATCTTGATGATATATTGATTTTTAGTAAAACAGTGGTAGAACATTTGAAGCATTTGTCTACAGTGATGCAGAAACTACAGCAGGATAAACTGTTGATAAATATGAAGAAATCCTCATTCATGAAGACAGAGCTCATTTACTTGGGATTTGTTATTTCAACAAATGAGTTGAGGATGGATCCAGATAAGGTGGAGGTAATCAAGAATTGGCCATCACCGAAAAATATATTTGAGGTGAGAAGTTTTCACAGATTGGCTAGTTTCTACCGAAAATTCATCAGGAATTTCAGTGGAATCAACGCAGCGATGATGGATATTGTGAATAAAAGACACAAGTCTTTTCACTGGACAGAAGAGGCTGAAAAAAGTTTTAATCTATTGAAGAGGAAGATTACGGAACAACAAGTTTTGGTGTTACCATATTTCCAGAAGACATTTCAAGTGAAATGCGATGCAAGTGGATTTGCAATTGGGGCAGTCCAGAGTCAGGAAGACAGGCCGATCACATACTTCAGTGAGAAGTTGAATGAATCGAAGGTGAAATACTCTACTTATAATAAGGAGTTTTATGCTATCATCCATGCATTGAAGAAATGGAGGCATTACTTGATCCCAAAAGAGTTTGTCTTGTATAGTGACAATCATGCATTGCAGTTTGTGACTCAATAGGAAAAGTTGAATCAGAAACATGTCAAATGGGTTGAGTATATGCAAAATTTCACTTTTGTGATAAAACATATTTTTGGTACTGCTAACAAAGTGGTTGATGCTTTGAGCAGGAAGTGTTTGTTGTTGCAGGAGTTCAGATTCAAAACGTTGGGTTTTGATGATTTCAGGGACATGTACGCAGATGATCAGGATTTTAAAGAGGCGTATGAAGCAACTGAGAATATAGTTCTTAGAGATAGAAGCCAGTGGATACAGTACATGATCCAGGAAGGATTGTTGTTCAAGGGAAATCAAATGTGTATTCCGAAATGCTCCATGAGGGAGAACTTGTTAAAAGAGAAACACAATGGAGGATTGGCAGGACATTTCGGCCACGACAAGACGTTCTCAAAATTGAATAAGTCATATTTTTGGCCGGAAATGTGAGCAGACGTCAAGAGATTCGTGGACAGATGCCGAATTTTCCATCATTCGAAGGGAATAAGACAGAATGCGGGGTTCTATCAACCATTTCCCATACCAGAGAGGTCGTGGGATGCAATTAGCATAGATTTTGTATTGGGGTTGCCAAGAACACAAAGAGGTTTTGATTCAATCTTTATGGTGGTGGATATATTTTCCAAGATGGCACACTTCATTCCATGTCAGAAAACTAGTGACGCAACTCACATTGCTAATCTTTTTTTCAAAGAAGTCATTCGACTTCATGGTTTGCCAAAGAGTATAGTTTCGGATCGAGATACTAAGTTCATAGGGCATTTTTGGAGGACCTTATGGAAGAAGATAGGAACTAACTTGTCATTTAGTTCAGCGTATCATCCTCAGATGGATGGATAGATAGAAGTAGTGAACAAAAGTCTGGGAGACTTCCTGAGAAGCTTGGTGACAAAGCACCACAGCCAGTGGGACATCATATTACCACAGACAGAGTTTGCTTATAATGACTCAGTTAACAGGAGCACAGGACAAAGTCCATTTCAGGTTGTCTATGGCATGCAACCTAGAGAAATTTCTGAACTGAGGGATTCAAAACAGACTGCGACTAGGAGCGCTAGTGCAGAAGATTTTGCAGAGGCGATGAAAGAACTTCACATCCAGGTGAAGGAGCGGTTATAGAATTCAAGCCAGGAATATAAGCGTAGAGCAGATCAACATAGGAGACAACTTTAGTTTGAGGTTGGTGACTTGATTCTGGCACATTTGAGGAAAGAAAGGTTCCTGAGAGGAACATATAATAAGTTGAAGATGAAGAAAATCAGGCCTTGTAGGGTCTTGAAGAAATTTGGGAAATGCTTATGAGATTGAACTACCTGATGGGATCAGAATTTTTCCGATATTCAATATATCGGATTTGTACCCATATAAGGATGAGGAAACAGAGACTGGAAATGAACAGCCAGTGATCCAGTGGACGAAGAAGATGCCAGTTGCAGATAAGCCGCAGATGGAGCGCATACTGGATAGAAGTATTCGTAAGAAGACCAGGAGAAAAGAATACTTTGAATATTTGGTCAAATGGAAGGGCCATCCAGTTGAAGATGCCAGCTGGGAGAACGAGGCAGAGATCCAGAAGCATGGATGAACCGTGCGTGAGCTCATGGACAGGAGCCCATGAAATTTTTCAAGTGAGGGAGTATGATGCAGGAGCATCACAAACACCAAGCGAGCCAGCGCGGAAGGCAGAAGACAGCTGGAAAGTGTCTAACACAAATTTTGAATTTCTCTTGGAATTGTTGCGCAATCTTAAATGATGTCATTAAGAAAAGGTGCACTTGTATAATTTAAATGGACCTTGAGCGGATTTTCTCTCGTCCTTAGTAGGTAGAAGGCATTTATAGGATTTAATGCAAGTAGGTAGAATTGAATGTCTAGATTAGACAGTTTTAGAGTGCAAGAGGGAAACGGGATATAGACACCCTCATTGTGTATTGTAACATTATGGAAATTGAAGAGCATAGAAGAGAAGCAGAGAGGTGTGTAAGAACACCCATGTACAGATATTTGAATTAATAGAAAGAGTTTGATTCAAATGCATGGTTTTGTGTTGTTTTCTGTGTATTGATGCTGAATGATATGCTCATGAATGTTTGCTTCTAGTTATACATTTGCTTTATATGCTGTGTATATGATTTCATGTTTGAGTGTGAAATCTGAGAGGAAGTAGGAATGAGTTTCAATTGTTTCTCTATCTGAGCAAGAGTTCCTGCAAGGAGTGCAGTTGAAGTGTCTGCAAGGAGTGCGTTGACGAAAGGCTCATAAGAGATAGTTTGTGTTCTCATTTCTACAGAAGTGCAGACAGGTACAAGAGCCGTGCAAGGAGTGCATAGGCCAAGTGAAGCTTCAGGGTTGCGAACCTGAGTGAAGCATTGAAGGACTACTGCTGCAGGTGTGCGCAAGGTCGAAGGAAAATCTCAGAACTTGGGAAGTGTCTGAACTGCCGTAAGGAGTGCGTGCAAAAGTATTCTCTAAGACTCAAAGTTAAAGGGAGTTCAGGAAGGGTAAGGCCTTCGAGACCATTGAAGGACAACACAGGGAAGCTGTGACTTGAAGTTCGTAAGAAGCGTTGCAAGTTTGCACGCAGGTGGACGAGTTCCGCGGAAGAACACTTGGTCATTCGCAGAAATCACCAAGGAGGAACGAATGGTCGATATTCTCCGAGGAGGATTCGCGAAGTCCTGTGAGCCGTCAGATCTAGCTGAGGAGTAGGGGAGTTATGACAGAAGTATTCTTTAAAGGTTCAAATCTCAGGAGGGGCAGGACCATAGATCCGAGTCACAAGGACCGTCGGATTTACATGTGAAATTCCATATCGGGGTTTCATGGGTGGAAGTCTCGTGAACATAGCAGCAGGAATCGTGAAATCACAAAACGCAATATCCCGAAAGTCATAAAGATTATGTGGGGCCACAGGGGAGTCCGCGAGTGGACAGGTGGCACACCATTTCGGAGTTTTGTGGCGAGAAGTTCTGAAACATCTGCATTAGGAATCGCGATATTGCGAACTCCGAAATGCCGATGAGGTGAAGCGTTGAAAAGTCAAAGCACGTGAGTGTATCGGGGTATCGACATATCAGGATTCAAGAGTCGGTAAGACAAGTTGTTCGACATCGCGAGTGCGAAAATCACGATAGGAAAGTCCTGTAAGGGGAAGAGAAAGGTCAGTGTTGACTGTTGTCAGGTTTTGGGGATTCGTGAAACCAACGCTCAACCACTAGACTCACAAAGTTATAGAAGTCCGATCTCCCAAGTGGAAAGAGGGGATCGCATGAGAGTCGTTGTGGGTGCAGATTTCCCGATAGGGAAATAGAAGGACCGTTTAGAGTTCTTCGGGCCAGTGGAAAAAGGAAAGACCCTGAGCTGATGTGGACTTTCGACCTGCAGGTTGAGGGCATCGGCATCAATTAGTTTCTATGATTTCAATCATGACATAATGTGAAACAATGCAATGCATTGATTTTAGTGATGACACAATGACAAATGATTTAGAGAAATTACTTGCAATAATGACATAATGTAAAACAATATGCATTGATTTAAGTGAAAATGAAATAATTGAGAGAAATAAGGGATCAGTTGAAATGATTTTATAAATGATATAACACAAAATAATAGGGTACAATTATTTTAGAGATTGTACAATGAAAAATGAATTAGAGCAATTAGTTGTTATGATTTCAATAATGACAATGCAAAACAATGCAATGCATTGATTTCAATGACATAATTCAAAACAATATGTATTGATTTAAGTGATGGTACAATGAAAAATGATTTATCATAATCAAGTAATTGTATTTATTTTACCAATAAAACAATAGGATGCATTTATTTGAGTCATAATGATATAACATTAAACTATAGTGTGCATTGATTTGAGTGATAATACTATGAAAAATATTCAATGTATTGATTAATTGAAGAAATGATATGGAGTAAATTAATCCTATATATAGATTTCAAGTGTGAGATAGTGTCAATTATCAAGTAAAATGAATTTAGCAATAATGGGGTGAAAACCAATTTCAAAACATATATTATAACTTGAAGTCGTATACATCGTTTGGTTAGGTGTGATTTATCTATTAGTATTTGCACATTAATAAGATATATAAAATGTGATAAAATCTATAGGTCTAAAATTGGACAAGGTCTCAGTTAAAGATTTGCATGGTGCATTTCCATATGAACGATATGAAAATATGGAATGTGTGTCGAAGTGTGTAAGAGGAAAGTTGAATAAGATAGATTGAAATCAATTACTATGTTATATATGATTTATTCAATATCTTCCTCATATCACTTCTTAATGATACAATATGATGCTATGTGTGTGTGTGTGTGTCTGTGTGTTATTCAATATCTTAATCATTCCATTTTGTTATTATTCAACATCTTCATCACTAAAAAGTGTTACTTTGTTATTATTTGGATTCACAATGATGTAAATTTCAAAGTATCAAGTTCATCTTAAACATATACATATAAATAAAGATTGTCATTTAAAATTTTTGCATTATTAACTTTGGATGTATCATTCACGGAGAGGGATCAAATCTGTCAAGATGGAAACCTTTCATCAAGCTATAAAAGGAGGTCATATCGATGGATGATAGATCACTAAGTTGGTTTAAATTGCAGTTTTTAATGCATAAATAGATCCTACACCATAAAAAAAACCTAATCCACCCTCGTTGTGCAATCTCACCAAGTAATTATGTCAATAAGCGTACGCGTATTGGAAATGGGTACAATTAATCATCTGTTAATTATAAATATTAATCTTATGGCTAGAAATTGAAGATGTTTGGATATTCTTGGTTGTCCTCCCAAACCAATGAATAGGATTTAATCCTTATAAATTCCTTGCATTTATAAATCCATTTGTTAACCGGTTTACTTTTTTACATTTACATAATCATATTAAAAAATTACTATTTTGCTATATGATTGCCATGTTTAGATGATTAAAAAAATTAATATCTATGCAACCTTTTAATATCTATGCCACTTTTGGATTATTACCATATATGCCATGTTTGGATTATTACCAGGGAATTCCTCGACCACATATAGCATGTTTCATATTGGGAACATGTGTTAGTATTAATGGATTGTGAAGAGTTCCATTGCCTACTGCCATGTTTGGCCTGTGATCTTAAATTTATGGACACGTTTCATATTAATGCCATGTTGTATTTTACGACAATGGTGTTTCAGATTATGGCGTCCTTTCTGTAGTCATATACAGTCGAAGTTCAAGTCATCCATCATAAAAACCGAATGGATGGATTTGAGGTTGTGGATTATCTGTTTGAAATTTTTAAGTTTGTTCCGAAGCTACAAAGTGTGGTATGTGAGTAACTCAAAAAGTATAAAATCTATGACCTAATCTACATCATTTTCAATCTGGATTTTAAGTATTGATTTGGATTTTTTCGTGATATAGGAATTGACATCCATGTGGAGGATTGTCATGGATATTATTATTGGATTTATGGGATTGGCTTGTGGGACTATGGGTAGGGTACATCGTGGAGAAATATCGGTTTCCGTGATCAACCTCATAGTGGGATTTGACATGAAATATGCAACGACTTTTTCAAAATGTATGTAAATAATAGGATTACACGGTTCATTGATTGAAACTCCAAACTATGTTTAGATTCTGAAATCCTTAGACATTCCTAATACATTTTCTTTTCTTTTCCTTTCTTTTTTTTCCTAAAAAATGGTTTTCTCATTAAATAAATAGTAAGTTAGTAAGTTAGTGAAACTGAGGAAGGTTGTAAGGACATTCAAGAAATAAATGGTTGTTTGAATTAAATAAATAACTACACAACCACATAATTTGGGTTGATATAAATCCAACATGATCCAGGTGGATATCGGTGGCCACCCACCTTTTCCATTTGGCTTGAAACAATTTTATGGAAATTTTGGCAATTTACTATTTTTAGCAGTTTTTAACTTTTGCAGCTAGTTTGAGGGCCTAAACAACATTTTTTCATCATCGAGAACCTAAATAATAACTGAAGGCTTTGATTTATCCCCACAATTGAATCTCCTCATCAATACCATTCCAACAAGATATTGTACTAACTTACCCCAATAGGGCCCACATGACTTTTGGCGCTTCATGTCCTACGGTTAGGTTTTTGGATGTCTAGGGTTTTGGCATTCATATTTATTGTAAAAAGGCCTTCAGAGCCTCATTGTACTGATATTATTGCAAATGAGCATAGTTGTCACATCTCTTCTCAAAGATAAGTTTCCACCACTCTAGCAAGCTTGTTTTCAGTCTGCATTTTTCAGTTTTCAACATATTTCTTATTTAATAGAACTAAAGTTTTACTGTATCCATGTTTTTGTTCACTGTGTCTCTATGTTAACATTATAAATCTGTGATTTCATTTCATTCCTCTCCTAAATCTGGATCAATGGTATCAAAGTGGTATGATCCTTTTCATTTTTTAATGGATGTCCCCGACGCGGTTAGGGTATAGAGAGTTGGGTCTAGAGCTTATTTATCTTGAGGACAACTTATCTTGCACGCCCTAGAAACCACTGATGCTGGGAGAAAAGAAATATGAAGGGACATGAGATCCTTTAAAAATGTTGCTCAAGGAATCCCTTGAGTGAAAAAGGAACGAGATGATGGACATCTTCATACAAATCCTTCGACGACTGTCGAAAAGAAACACATCCACCTCAAGCGGAAGCACCACCCTCTTCAAGGTACAGATCAATTTTGATATTCCTATATTTGAAGGTCAAATAGATGTGGATGTCTTAGATAAATGGTTAAACCTTCTAGAAGGGTATTTTTATTTCCACAACTTTTTCGATAGAGAAAACATTATATCTGTGCTCCTCAAGGCAGTCCCCCATGTGAAAGATTGGCGGGATACATTTTGTGAGAAAAATGAAATAGAAGGATCCGCATTATTTGCAGTTACACCCACATAGGATTCCTTCAGGGATTCTATTAAGGAACAATACTACCCTGTTGGAAGTTATGACTACTTGTATACAAGATGGACAACATTATGACAGGAAAGAGACCAAACAGTTTCATAGTTCACCAATGTCTTCCATACCTTGTGCACCAAGCTCAGTATCAAAGATTCTAAGAGACATATGGTGCTCAAGTACCATGATGGTCTGCATAGATACATCTAGACAAAAATGGAGTTTTTGGACATCTCATCCTTTGGTGCGACCTATTGATATGCCATCAAAATCAAGCAGAAGCTTAAACAAAAGATGCACCAGTTTGGGTTTTTGATGATCCAGGTGGATATTGGTGGCCACCCACCTATTCCAACTGGCTCCTCTTGTCTATTTTTAGTTCAACACGTTCTTCTGTACTTATTTGTAATTGTGGGTCCTACACTTATGGGGCTATCTGAAGCCCTACACATATTCCAGGTGGAGAATAGTGGCCTCTCACCTAATCCAACTGGCTTATTTTGTATGTTTTCATGTCATCGCATCTTGCTATATTTCCATGTCCATTTTGGGTCCCTAAACAACTTTTTTTTGGCTCTCCATAGTCAAACTGTATATGAAGTCAAAGTTTCATGAATTAATGTTTATTTCTCTAAAATACCTTTGCAACAAGCTATCGTGTGCCTAACACGGAGGTCATATGCAAAATTTACAACCTCGGGAAGTTGAGGTATCAACTTACCCATAGGGGCCCACATGACTTTTGGCATTTCACCTCCTAGGTTTAGGGTTTTGGATGTATAGCGTTTTGGAATTCATGAGTAATATCAAAATGGCATCTGGAGCCTCATTTTAATCATTTTTCTCATACGGATACGCGTAGAATCCACATCTCTTCTTAGAGATAGCTACCACCATTCGAGCAAGTCTTTCAGTTATGTAGTTTTATAGTTTCAACCTATTTATTTTATTCAATAGAAGATATTGTTCACTGGATATTTGTGTTGTTCTTCATATCTCTATGTTTATTGTATTCATTTTGTTAATCAATTCATTTTTCTCCTAAATCTTGATCAATGGTATCAGAGAGGTCTACTCTTCATTTATTTTTCTTCCCACATGTGCTCGACAAGATATGGGTTCAAGAAGTTGGGACTCGAACCAATCGAGTCGTTGGAAGATAGGCCACGCCGATCCCAAAAACAACCCATGGGGGATGAAAAGAAGGATGATGGAGCAGGAGATCCTATTAATTTTTTTCTCGAGGAAGCCCTTAGGTGACAAAGAAATGAAATGATGGACAACTTTGCTTAGATCCTTCGATGTCTGCCAACAAGAGAAGCATCTTCATCAAGCGACCATGCAACTCCCTTCAAGGTACATGTAAATTTTGATATTCCATTATTTTAAATGCTGATAGATGAGGATGTTGGAGATAAATGGTTGAATCTGCTCGAAGGGTATTTTTCGGTACACAATTTTTCCAATAGTGAAAACATTACTTTTTCACTCCTCAAGGTCATCCCCCATGTTAAGTACTGGTGGGATACTTACTCTAAGCAAAGGGTCATAGAGGAATCTACAATATTTGTGGTTGTCCTTACATGGTATTCCTTTCTAAATGCAATTAAATAACAATACTATCATATTGGAAGCTATGAGGACCAATACCAAATGGACCACCCTGCGTCAAGAAAGGGACTAGACAGTACCATACTTCACCAATATTTTCCATACCCTACGCACCAAACTGGGCATCAAAGACTCTGAGGGACATCTAATGCTCAAATACCATGATTTTTTTCATAGATACATTCAAATAGAAATGGAGTTTCTGGACATTGCCTCACTGGGAACAAATTATAGATACGCTATTAAGATCAAGAAAAATTTAAGTAGAATAGGTGAGAGTTTGGATCTACAAACACCTCACAGCCGAAGCAGGGAAAAGGAAGCCCCAACCCACACAACAAGGGATCGAGCCGAGATGGACACTCTCAGGACAACCAGTCCAACCGCAACACTAGAAGGGAAATAAGAAGACAAAGAAGGATATAGGAAAAAGTTGTGAGTACCATAAAATCCCTTGGCACAACACTGAAAAATGTCGCTCCAAGAGGTCACTTGTGGTTGATCTGAAGGCTTCTGAGTCAGGGGATGATTCTGATTCTGAATAAATTCTAGAAGGAGGGAAGTGAATTATCGATGAATAACCTAGTTCCACTATCGCTACCACCAATGTAATATCTCAAGGTCGAGCCCTAGTTGTAATTATGAATGTAACATGTTTTGTAAGCTAGTCAGCCAAGTATTTATAAGTTGATAGCCTTATGTGTTGATTAGGCCAAGACCCTAGATGTTAAAGTCAAGGAGACTATTTTGTAAATGTAAATATTCATATTATTAATATAACAACATCATTGCATGTAGACCGACCACGAAGAAAGAGTATAGGGGACTGAACTCCACTAGGTTGGGAAAACGAGGAGGCTAAGAGATTGAGGAAAAGGGATAAGCTTAAGAACCTAATAGAATAATATATTATTAATATAAAAGATGTAAAGAGGATATTAATTTATCCTAAGTTCCTTTAGGGAGAGGAACAATTTCCAAGTGGGGGGAACGTGATCCTGGAGAGCCAAGTGTCGTCCAAAATGCATGTAGATT
>SNQJ01S1783784.1:10055-28495 GCA_010110895.2 Picea sitchensis | reverse complement strand
TTTGGAGTTCATCCATATTTACTTCTTATCAACCATGACAAAACAATAATGATTCATATTTACATCAAACAATATTGGGTCCATTACCCAAACCTTTGTGCTACGGGGATTTCTTCAAGGGTTGACATCAATGACAACCAACCCTAATCAACATATACTTGATGTTAATCACGTTATTGATTGGAATGTGATTCAGGTGGAGAAAGAAAGCACTTTTCAAGTGCACCTGGTGCGCATACTGGACCGAAAAAGCAATCATCTCCAAAATTGAGCCATAAGGATTGTAAAGGTCCAGTGGACCTGCTACGGTACTAAGGACACAACATGAGAGCCCGAGAACGCTATGAAGGAAGAATACCCACATCTTTTTTAATATTTTTAAAATCTTGTTGATGTTGAGTAAATGAGTTGCACTGAGGATAGTGAAAAGATAAGGGTGGGGGATTGTAATATCCCAAGGCCGATCCCTAGTTGTAATTATGAACGTAACATGTTTTTTAGGATGGTTAGCCAATGTTGGAAGCAGGGAAAATTGGGAAGAAAGACTATTTTGGAAAGAAAGGCATGCAAAATGAAAGCGACAACTAGAAGAAAGAGAAGCACATCTGCATGCATGGAAGACCTAACCACGTTAGGGTTATGGTTTTTGTAATACGTTGTAATGGATGATGAGACATAAACATATATATATATATATATATATATATATATATACCTATGAGGTCTAAGGAGGGGGTAGTTGTCGATTATGAAAGAAGGAAGAGGTTAGTTTTAGAGAATCTGAAGATATGACAAAGGAGTCATGTTTTGATAACTAGTTGTAATCCTTCTATCCTACAACCTACTTTTGTAATATATTGAGATGTAAGGGCTAGAAGGATAGATCTCGAGGGTTATATCACTGGCCGAGGATCCTGGTGTGATCTATTTTTCCTTGTAATATATCTCGACCCAATTGAGGATGAGATGTAAAGCACATGGTGCTGTAGTTTTGGAAATTCCGTAATAGAAGAGCTTGAGAGCCATATCTTTGTGGACATAGCCCAAGAGGGGGTGAACCACGGTAAAACCTGTGTTATGTGATTGAATGATTGTGTCTCTTTTACTATTTGTAAGTACATGTTATCCTGATGAATGAATGAACTAATGAGTTGATTAACTTACTTGCATAATTGGGAATGCCAGTATATTTTTTTAATAAGTTAAATAGAACTCTCAACTCACCCTTCTCAGATCCCCATTCAATCCTGGACTGCAAACACCTAAGTATTGCAGTCACCCATTAAGACTACCTCGGGTGAGACTGCATTGTGAACCGCATTGCCTTCTGGTTTACCAAAAGGGCCGATATTTTTAGAGGCTTTGTTGGAACCCCAGTAGACTTGAACCTGGTGTTATCACTAAAATTTTGTCCACAAATGGTTACAAAAATTCAGCATCGCCAAACAGTTATGAGGTCACCCATGGACCAAAATTACCACAAAATCATTTACAAAGGGTCAAAAACGATACAACCAATGAAAAAATTAAAGTGCGTTATGACTACACAGGGCGCGCACGCACATGCGTGAAACAAAAACGCAGGAAAAACGCACATGCACCTGATGCACGACTGTGGTCGCAAAAAGCCGTGCACATGTGAAAATGACAAATTTATGAGAGTGGTCGGCCTCCCACCCACTTCTAATTCAGCTTCCAAGTTGATTTGACACTCAAATCTGGACTGGATCTAACTGGGTGGTTGGTCAAAGACCTAGAAATGCCCTAATTAACCTCTTTACACACTACAAGCTAGTTGAACAATACCTCAAAGAAGTTCTATAAAAAGGCCATGGATGCACTTCATTTTTCTAGGAATTCAATAGCAAAGTTATGCTACTACTATTCTCTTGAGGAATCCTCTATTCTCACCAAGAGTATACTAGCACCATTGAATTGGGCAATCCATCTCACCCCTTGAGTGGATTAGCAAAGAATTCTTTCACCATTTTTATTTCAAAGTTGTAAGAAGAGCTTATTTTGCCACATGGATGGATTGCTTTGACTAAAGGTATAAATTGGAATCATTTGCAAACACATCTAACTTGCATTGGGACTAGAAGTTGGATAACAATTGCTTAGTATGCTCTTCTCTCGTGCTTCCAAGCGACCTTAAGAATCAGAAAAAAATTGTGGGACAATTTCATCTCCCTTAAAAAGATTGAAACCTTTAGGAGAGGACAACAACCCCTCTTGGGACTACTCTTATTTTATTTTTCAAACACATCTTAAGATTGTAACGGGCCCATACATGCCCACATGCTACAAAGATAGGATAGTGTTGAAATTTACTTTCTTAGATTAAATCACTAAGGAAGTTTAAAGGTTTTGTAACGGGCCCATACATGCCCACATGATCACAATCTAGGATAGTTTCAAATATTTTCTTAGATTAAATCACAATAGGGAGTTAAATGAATAGTAAAGGACCCACATGTCCACATGCTAGCTTCCTAGGGACTTTTGAATTATGCAAGGTTGTACCAAAAGAACTTAGTTAATTAAGTAATCAACACTTGTAAGGACCAAGCGGAGTCCACATGCAACAAGGTGACACCTAATTCATTAAAACATTGGCACACTTTTACTCATTCACACACAAAAGTCACTTATCACTCACATAGTTCTCTTCTCGAAAACATGGAGGTCAAAGTAAGTTTCCTCCAAAGGGATTCTGAAACCCCCCACCCTTTTCTTGATGAAACTATCCACTCTCATTTAATTTCATCGAGGTTGGTTCACACCCCCAATCTCTCAAAACAACTACATCTAAATTTTTTCTAAAAACTCACTATGTTTTCCTCCACAAGAGGTGCCAAAAGAATTTTTTTAGTCTAGGTAGGATTTTAGGGATAGGCATCCAAGTAACTCCCCGTTATTTGGTTCTCTCATTATCAAAAAAATAGAGGTTACCAAATAGGGAACTGAAAATCCTCCAAGTCAAGTGTTCCTAACACCATAAGATAGGGAGATACCCATGAAGGGTTGAAGGCCGAGGTCTGGTTGTTCTGTGCATCCCCCCTTGAGTCACCCACCTCTTGGACGAGATCCAGCCCGAGACCCATTTCTTAGGCCGAAAATCTAATTGTCGCACTTTGACCGAGGTACCTAGTAACCAAATTTTAGGACATCTACCTAGGTGGCAATTGTGGGCTGCAATTTCACCTTGATTGGATTTTGTGTGGCTATTGGCCAATATCACCAGCTCTTTCGAGATATGCCCCCTTTACCCCTCATTATAACTGATCATTTCATCCTTCAATAGTTTCTCTTCTGGTGAGTTCAGACCCCATTGTTGAGTACTATTGGAAGGTCCAGTGCTATTTGAGAGGAAGGGTGTTACATCATTTAGGACACGAGAATTTGTTTTCTTTGATTCCCCACACGGACAAAACCCAGTTATCCACATATATGCTTCTTTTTCAAAACACTTTATGTATGATGCACTTCTGATTACATTTTGATTTAGATATATATATTGTGTAAAGTTCAAAATTTCCAACAAAGGCTCTTGTTTATTTTTCTCTCATCACATTTTGCACACATCCACTCAGCTAGTCGGACATCATAGGGGACCCACATAACCCCCATCGTTATAGACGCTTACTAAACCTCCCCCCTATTTTAGGGGGAGTTCATAGTCTTGCCAACTCATCGGCACAACCTTCACACACTCCTGTGAGTGCCACTATTCTAGGATCAACTTTGTTTGGTTCCACATTACTTGGGTCAACTTCCTAAATCCCTCCATCCACTTACTGTCCTTTACACGGAAGTGGGGGGCCAACTTCCTCTCAAGGGGGAAGTACCAACCCACCTAGTCCCCTTCAAGCATCAAGATCACAACACACTCACACCATGGCTAGAGCTAACCCTCCCCCCCACTGCAGATTCCATATTTGGCCTCTCTTAACATACCATATCTAAGCAAACTCACCAATGATCCTATATTGCATGACCCCACATGACCTACAATGCCCACCAAATTACCTTCAGACATCCCCAAGTTTGAAGGAAAGGCAGGTGATGACCCTGCCAATCATGTCATGACTTTCCACCTATGGTGCTCTTCCAACAACATCGTGGATGATTCCATCAGACTACGATTGTTTTAATTCACACTCACTGGCCCATCAACCAAATGGTATGTAGATGAAAAATCGGGGTCCCATGTGACTTTCAAGTCCTTGGCCAAATCATTTTTTACCTTCTTTCAATTACCCATCCACCATGACAATGGTATTGAACTACTCTCTAATTTCAAACAAACCTTAGCTACACATATCACTGACAACATTCACGAGTGGCATAGACGACATAGTTTGTGCAAAGCAGAAACAATCAAACAACAATGTCTTGATTGGTTTCTCAGATCACTTGTCTCTCTCCTCGGTAAAGATGTAGCTTCCACCTTCCCTCAATCCGAAGATGAATCCATCAATAAGGCTCAACAATATGACCTCATCTATTCACAATCAGGGTAATTATACACAGTACTTCCTGACCTCCCCAAACCCATGCCATTCGGTCAAGATAAACCCAGGATGTCTCACTCAGTAGACGGATTGATTGGTAATACCACACACCATAGTCCTCAACCCCAACCACCACCAATGTATGACACACCTCAATATCCACCGACATATGGGGGAACCTCTTATTACCCCCCACCCCCTTATCAACAACCATACCCTGGTGTTATTCCTCCACCCATTAGTGGGACACCGCCAACACCCCCAATACACCCACCTATCCAGACAAGTTCTAGTACCCCCTCTACCTCAGCTTATACTTTAATTACTAGCGAAAGCGCCACGCCTTCCTATGTACCTTACGGATCACAAATCCCACAGAATCTGTACTTTCCATTTCCTAGTCCACCACAATCTATGGCACCCCCACACCCTCATGGTGGGGTAAATTTTGTTCAACCCTCTCCCGTTCAACAATATCAAAATTTTGAACAGTTGAATACGGAAAATTTGACCCATCAGTCGAATAATGCCAAAAATAAAGGAAGAAACCGAAACAATGACAATCTAGGGCTAGGAGGGAATGACCCCCACAACCATCCCATTGGGGGCAACCAATACCAAGACCCCCAAGGGGGCATCAATACCAATATACTCCACCAGGGGAAGAACAACAATCTTTGAACTAACTTTCCTTATGCTATATGTAATGAGTATAAACATTATACTCATCATTGCCCCCAAATTCTTGACCTCCAATAGATGAGAGAATCCGTGCACTCACAGGGCCCTCTGACACCATCTGCCCCTCAGCAGGCCCCACAATAGTATTTGCAACCACTGCATCCAAATTTTTTTCAAAACCCCATTCCATACCAAAGTATGATGAACACCCAACAAGTGATCAACCCTACCCCACCACAAATGGGGCAATATGCAACCCCGGGTGCCACTCAACCCAGGAATTCGGTTGATCGCAGTGTCCTCCTCACAAGTGAAGAAATTCTTTTGCAAACCCGTAGTCATCCATATGGTATGCCTCCCGACTCTACCCCAACCACCTTAGAAACACGACCAACTACTACAGGACAACCATTGATGATTCCCCATCCTAATGCATAACCCATTCCTCGCATACCATGTATGCCTTTATGACAGAATGTATATAACCCTCATGCTAGGGATGCTCATAATTATAGTCTGGTTGATGACTTAGCCCAGTCTCCTATAGCCATATCTGTATTGGAGGTCCTCCAAACCTATCCATCATAGAGAAAATCCTTGCTTTCTACCTTGGGGGCAATCGACACAACTGACACACAACTGATCACATTTGACTCAGATAACGGAGAACCACGTCTTCCTACCCAAGTAGCCTTCCAGATACCAGTTAAGATCTGGAACACCATAGTTTATTGGTGTATCATCGATGAAGGTGCATCCACCTGCATCATGTCTAAAGACATATGGAAGAAAATTGGCTCCCCTGAGCTAGTACCCTCTACCATCACCCTTCGAGCTTATGACGGTTGACCAACATATTCCATAGGGCTTTGTCAAAATATCCCCATAGAAATTGGGGGAAAAACCATCCTCATTGACATTGAAGTTATTGATTCCCAACTTGATTACAATATCTTGTTCGGACACAATGACATGTATGCTATGAAGGCGGTCGCCTCTTCTGTGTTTCGTACGATGATGTTCCCCCATAATGGGAAGATCGTCACCATCGACCAACTTACACATTAAAAACCTAACCATTCCGCCAACATCGATAACATCCTCCCCCTTGTCCATATTAGCTCGAATGATTTTCCAGTTGCCAACATTGGCCCTGGATTATTCCAAGACCCATCATTGTTAGGAACTTACCATGGTGCACCACCGCTCCTTCATCTTTCCAATCAGGTATGTGTTGTATCATCCAAATAAACTAACACAAAGGATACCCTTCCTCCTAAGGAGGCTTCTATCATATCTTACATCCCACTAGTCGCAGAGCTCCTCCCTCATGAGCCTCCTACGAACTCGTCAACCCCACCAATTCACGATTTCACCTCTCCCCAAGGCCATATCCTATTTTGGGAGACAGTTCCCCAAGCCATTAGTCAAATTCTCTTCTTCTACCCTCCACCTGGCATACAAGATTTCCAAGTAGCCGCAACTCTTACTTCCCTAATATAGTGTTAGAAATTCCAGTTTGGTATTTAAATCCACTAGAGATGGTCCCTCGACCATCCCTTTCCCCCCAAATGGAAGGAATCCAAATGACGATTCCCATACTCACTCCCACCATACCCCCTACACCCCCACTCACTAACCTCCCCACCACAGCTAGGGGTAGGAAAAAGAAGAAGGAGCCCACAGCTCCACTTCCCCCGCGTGTCCAACCCCCTTTCGCGCTATGTGATAAAGATGGACACCAAACCAATAACTGCACATCTCTACCCGAGTTACGAAACCTGATACCACTCAATCAAACACCATCACCGCTCACCATTGTAGCAAGTACTGCCACTACGTCCCCTAACTCCAGTAGCAGAGGGATACGAACCAACTTCTCTTGCACCATATGTTCAGAATATGGCCATTATACACACCATTTCCCATCTATCCCATACGTCTGCCACACATTAGCCATAGAACGCCACACATTTCTTCCTTAGTTTCCTTCGACACTCCCTACCAATGCTCCTGTGAATGTGATTCATTATATTTCTTCATCAATCCTCGAGAAAAAAGGAGGTATATTTCCTCCCACCAAACTACCACCTAATCACCCACAGTGTCAGTGAAACTGAGACGGCATTATCGACCCACCATCGATATCTAAGTCCTTTTCTTCTTTTCACTTTCATTTTTTGGTACAGGATCCCATAAACTCCATTTTTTGATCCACCTTTAGCCACAGGATCAGCATCCCGTCATCTACATCAAGACAGTCCCTAGGCCATTTGTTATCCTTAGCCCCTAGGGTTCCATTTTTTCATACCCCCTCCAGGTACGCATGCTCATGCTCAAAATTATCAAATAAATTCTCATATTTTTGATTCTCTTCAGATGTTTCTCATGTCAGGTATTTGGTTTTCATGTGTGCAGTTACTTGGTAATCATACATCAATGCAACCCCTTCAACTATATAATCAACACTGGCATGTAATCATTCCCTCTGAATCTCACTTGCATCTCCAGTCACAACCTCTGACATTTGCCTATAGGATCTCCATATCCAGCTCTGCAGTACCAACACCTCCATTTGCATCTTAGGTACTGTCACTCGGTAGCACTCTCCCCCACATGAGTTGTCTCATTCATAGCACCCTTTTGCACTGTGACACTCATGTTGTTTTTCAACCCTTTAGGGATGGGAGTCCTGATAGTCTTATCATGTCGTGCATCAACCACATACTTTTTCTCCTGATTTTGCTAGCTTTCCCACCGAACTCCCAAATTATCTCTTCAAGGTTCTATTTCGACTGCACCTCTGCAGTATCATGAACCCTCCATTTCATCCATAATCAGTTTGCCACTCTACAAATTTCCCCTCACTTCACCTACCTCATACAGAAACCCACCCATGGGGCCCCCACCCTCCACCAGTTCTCCAAGCAAATTTTTCCCTATCCAGGCCTACCATATTACATTGGGGCACCCATTTTTGTATTTGTACACTCATCCCAAATTATTCTTTATTTATTTGGTACATTGTAAAAAGCCTTTGTTTTCAGCATTTACATTCCCTTTTTGTCATCACCTTTGGCGAGCTTCTTTCCTTTTTGTAAAACACAACCCATGTCACCCTTGGTTGGGGCACTCCTTATCATCTAAACTTGTTGACATCATCCATATACTCTGAGTATCCCACAGGCCACTTCCATATGCCCTCTGAGTTTGTTCACTTTGTCCCACCTCTGGCACAACTTATCCCACGTCTTGTTGTCCTCCTAACACTCGACCTAGTTGAAGGGTTGCGGCGACTTATACTTCGCATCTTCCCCCAACCAAGGGTAGTCTTGAGTCTTCATACATCTTGTCTTTGACCATTTACCTCCTTCAGTTCCTAACCTCACCTAGTATATTTCATGAAGCCCTTTTCTTCTGGGAGTTGTGTCCCCCTTTTTGTCGACATCATCATAGTTTTCCAGAAGGGCGATAGTATCTTGACTCTCATTACCTTTCCAATGAGAGATCTCAGACAACACAGGGAGAACCACAATTTATCCCTACTGTTGTTGACCCCCGTAACATTCGACTTCAACACTTTCTCATGTTACGGTGGGTCTTACTTTGTGACTATTGCAGTTATTTCGTATATTTGCTGAAGACCTCTGAACTTGGTTGGGATATCAATGCCTACAGAATCCGTGATATTTCTTACAAATGTCACTACCTACCATTCAGAGTATGTTCCTCCACAAAATTGTCTTCTGCCTTTATCATGACCACCCATGAGGGTGCTACAGTTGTCTACATCAACACATCATTCCTTTTTTGAGTTACATGACATGAGCATGGGGCATGCCCGCCTCGTTTGTACACAGTTTATTTTTACACACCTTATGGAAGGTTGGGTTCTACAGGTTCCCTTCTCCCTCCAACGGGTAACTCTTGACAATCCCACTATCTCTCTCTCTTACAATGACACTCTTAGTAGAAGAAACATTGATGGATTTTGGCTATATGTATGCTCCTAACCTCATCCATTAGGGGGCATCTGTTATCACTGAAATTTCGTTTGCAAATGGTTACAAGAATTCATCATCGCCAAATAGTTATGAGGTCACCCATGGACCAAAATTACCACAAAAGCATTTCCAAAGGGTCAAAAACTATACAACCAGTGAAAAAATTAAAGTGAACTATGACTACACAGGACGCACACGCACATGCACAAAACAGAAACACAGGAAAAGCGCACATGCACCCGATGCACGACTATGGTCGCAAAAGCTCACGCACATGTGAGAACGATGCATTTATGAGAGTGGTCGGCCTCCCACCCACTTCTGGTTCATCTTCCAAGTTGATTTGACACTCAAATATGGACTGGATCCAACTGGGTGGCTGGTCAAAGACCTAGAAATGCCCTAATTAGCCTCTTTACACACTATACGTTGGTTGAACAATACCTCAAAGAAGTGCTATAAAAATGCCATGGATGCACCTCATTTTTCAAGGAATTCAATAGAAAAGTTATGTTGCTACTATTCTCTTGAGGAATCCTCTATTCTCACCAAGAGTATACTAGCACCATTGCATTGGGAAATCCATCTCACCCCTTGAGTGGATTAGCAAATAATTCTTTCACCATTTTTATTTCAAAGTTGTAAGAAGAGCTTATTTGTGGGGGTCCAAGAGTCCTCCCTTGGAGGAAGAAGGGACTCATAGTCCTCTTTCTTCTTGGTGTTTTCTTCCACTAATATCAACCTTACCATTGGTGACATGGGTCTTATTGTTTCTTTTGTCCTTATGTCCCTATGTTCAATAGTTTAGTTGTTATTTTATTTCTTAGTTTAATTCTTAGTTGTTCTTTTATATTTCTTTTTCTAACCCTTTTCCTTAAAACTTTCCTGCTTAGCAAACCCAACTAAGCTTGCAAGAACCTAGGTTTTTCTCACTAAGGTGATGAAAGAGGTGCAACACCTGGGTCAATCATGTTAAAGGTATAATGAAGAGATATTAAACCAAAAAATGGTTATGTTGTCAGTTGGAACAGTATATGATTGAGTAGATGGGATCAGTTGAAAGAGGGTAAGATCTGCGTGAGAGGAATGCGCCTCTATAAGGGGATTTTGATATCATGGAATCCAACAAAAGCATAGATCGAAGGCTGGCTAAAGACAAAGGAGCTAGAGTTTGTGCAGAAAAACAATAGAAACCCTAGAGTAACACCATGTAAATATCTTGATAAGTACATGTTTACTGATCTGCATGAAGTATTTTTCTGTGATTTTCCACACTTATTGCAGGAGTGGATATTGAGGTTGAAGGACAACCACATAACAAAACAAATCAGATAGTTAGAGTGGACCTCAGTTCAAATTGAGCAGTTACAACAGGTGAATAACAAATTCACCCGCACAGTAGATTTTTGGCTCGACAGTATTGTAGCAGGCTTTATAATAGAATTTGCAGTAGATACCGCGAAGTCGTACAACGTAGCTGAGAAAGAGTTTCTACGAGGGCCTTGAGGAAGGTATATTATATTGTTGTATACTTCTATTAATATATTTCTCTATAATAAAGGTGTAATGAAAATGGAGTCAGATAGCTAAACTTCCTTGCGTGCATGGGGGAAGGGGGAAAGCACTGACAGAAAAAAGGAGAAATGGATAAAGGAAATAAGGAGGAACCCTTGGACCTAATCATGATGGATGATGACCGGATCGAGTGGATCATGGAGACAACTGGAAAGACGCATAGTGGAATACCCTACCAATATAATGTGAACACAAAGAAGAGAGTCATAGCCATGAGGGAAGGCTTGGAAAGTGATGAAGAGGAGGTAGAGGATGTTTGGTCTGTGGAACAGATTGAGGAAATATTGCACACAACATATGAGAGGAAGACGAGAGGTCCAAGAGAAGGAATATAAGGAAACAATCCTATCCATATTAATGCAAGTGTGGAACCCATCAACCCATGTACGACTAACACACCAAAAACAACACCATTGTTTAGACAACTGAATTTTAGGAGAGGGAAGATAACAAGAAGTACATCTACACAAGGAACAAAAACTGGGGGAGCCAGTTCAAGAAGCATCATTCAAGTATCTACACTGCGTGGAGGTAGTATTTCAACATTCAGGATGGCAGGACACGATCCCACCATTACGTTACTAGAATTCAAAGGAGAATCATCAGAGGACTCGGAATTTTTTTTTTTCATCCGTGAGAAGATCTTAGAAGAAAAACAGATCACAAACAAAGACACTAAACTTGAACATCTAGCGATTACACTCAGGGATCGTGCACTGGATTGGTATATGAATTTAGCCACAAACAATTCACCAGGGACAAGTAGAATGATTGTGGATATCAATAAGTTACTGATAAATGAGTTTCAGATGCCAAGTTCAGAGGATCAGTACATGAACGAGATGATAAAAATTAAACAGAAACCAAGAGAATCTGTATGGGAGATTGACGAGAGATTCAAGTGACTAAAAGGAAAGTTGAAATATCTCATGACATATATGCAACACATGCACCTGTTCATCAATTCACTATTACCACACTTGAAATATCCACTTCGACAACAAAAGTTTCAGACACAGGCAGAGGCTCTGTAGGCATCCATGCAACTGGAAGAAAACCAATATCAAAATACAGATCCATCCATCGAAGAGTTGAAGGAGGATTTGAAGAAATTAATGTTCTAGCTAAACCAGAACAAAAGTAAGGACAAATGAGAAGTCATTTGGTGTACCACATGTAGGATGGAAGGACGCCACAAGAACGAATGCCCAACATTCACACAATATATGGAAGAAGGGATGACAAATCCATTACCAACAAGAGGAATATGGTGAGAAATTTGTAAGAAACAGGGTCATGATCCATATCACTGCCCAATGATGCAGAAATACCAGATAGTCCCAAAGAGATCATACTGCAACTTTTGCAATTCATTGGGCCATGATGATAAAGACTGGAGAACTATGGATTTGATGAGAGAGAGGACATCATATGCATATAGGGTGTATGCATAAATGATGACCGGGAAAGACACACCTTAGTTTAACCAAGTACCAACCCCATACAACATTGCACACCAGTAGTATAATATTGCACAACAACCATATAATACCACATAGACACAGTACAACATAGCGCAGCCTCAGTACAATACTGCGCAGTACAATCACGTTCCTCAATATAATGCACCGCAAGGAGATCGAGCTAGCTACATAGGTGGAGGAGGAGCAAGAGGAGGATTTGGAAGAGGTAGAGGTCTAGTAGTATGTCACAATTGTCAACAACCAGGACACTATGAAAGAGAATGTCCACTACCACCAACAACTTGTATGTATTGTCCTGCATCGAATCATGACATGGAAGAATGTCTTACGTTACTAGGGAAGATCCAGGAAAAGAGGAATCAAAACAACCAAAATGTTCAATTGATTTTAGCGGAAGCGAGGGATGAAAGAAGAAACATCAACATAGTTATGCACGAAGGAGATAAAATAGGAAATGATGCAATACGACAAGAACTAGTACAACATCAGTGGGTGAAGAAGAATGTCGAACCAAGGAAGCAGTTCGACGTGCAGAACAAGAGGGAAATATTTAAGCAAGACAGACAATAATTTATGAAGCCAGACACCATGTTGACCTCAACTACACAACAGAGCAAGGAAGTACCAGAGTACGAGATGCCTCCATCGTTGGATCATACCAAAGAAATGCAGCCCTTGGGAAAAGTATGTACAATCAAAGGATTTTTACAATCATGTGTAAAATTACTAAATGATCCATCCTCTGTCAAAATATTAAAAAGTATGTTAGAAAGATGTAGCATAGAGACAAATGGAAAAATAGAACATAAAACAGTCAATCACCTACATACAAGAAGGAGAACAAGTAGGGATTTCAGGATGAATGCCAACATCAGAGATTTCAACATGGGAAATATCATATTGGATCTAGGATCTGAAGTCAATGTATTACCCAAGAAGACATAGAAATGTATGGGATATCCCACATTAGGATATTCACCTATTCAGCTGAAACTAGCAAACCAACACAGAGTTCCACCAATTGGGAGACTGAAAGGAGTGACAGTAGACCTAGATGGAGTGCGCACTAAAGCAGACTTTGAGGTAATAAAGATAGTGGATGACACAACACCATATCCAAAATTACTTGACTTGGATTGGGAGTTTGATAACTAGGCCATAATCAACATAAAGACACAGAAAATGACATTTGATTTAGAAGAATACAAGGTCATTGCGTCATTATATCCATCATAAGGGGAGAGGTTTGTAGATCCTACTTGCTTGGACTTGGAGGAAATCAGCTAGTTGTATAGGACAACTGCACGAGATGAGGATTACATAAACCCAACTACAGATGGGATACTCAGTTGGCGGATCATTACTTCATGTGTGTTAGACTGATATATAGGGTTAGACAACTGGCAATAGAGGCTACACGAAGCTTCCACAAGAATATGTGCAAGAGTAGACTGCACAGTAAGATGGGTAGGTACGAAGATAAGGGAAGCACCTAGTTTCCATGGGGTAAACTACCTAGAAGAATTCTTGACACAGTACGAAGCTGAAGTGTTAGAAAATCAAAGACTCTCAGCACTCGATATAGCACTCAAGGCCACCTACAATATGGTGGGATGCACACAAGGAAACAATCAAGGATTGGTACCAATGTAAGCAGTTACTGCGCATAAGGTTTGGCGTAGAACAAAGAAACAACCAACAACATAAGTACGATGGATAGTGGGCACCAACAAAACACTTGGAGAAGTGTATAACGTTGTGGAAAATGACACCCCCAGAGGAATAGCCTCATCATTTCATAGATACCTTAGAGGGAGTACCAACAAACTGGTATACAGACCAGGAACTGCATAGACGAACTACGAGTTGGCTAGTATTGCAACAAAATTTTACAATAACTTTTTCATTCGCGCATGAGAACCCCAACATAGATGCAACAATCAAGAAGATAAGAGGGGTGATATTTATTTAGGAACTAGAAGTTGAACTCATAACAGAAGAACAACAAGGAACAAACAAATAGTGAAAGAATTGTTGTCATGCTACCATGTGTGGGAAAAAGTACCAGAGGAAGACGACCCGTGTGATATTCAGATTGAGGAAGCGGAAGGAGAAAGAGAAGTGGAAGTTCCAACTCTATAATAATAAGTAATTTCTACGACGATCAAAGTAAAGAAATTCAAAATTGGGACAGTTGAGAATCCCAAAATGGCCAACATTGGAGACTATTGGGATGAACAAACAATAGAAAGCATAACAGAGTTATTGCGCTAGTACATCGACCTGTTACCCAAAACGTTTACATAAATGAAGGGCATAGTGGGAGATCTAGGTGAAATGAAGATACCACTCAAAGATGAGGCACGACCGATCAAACAATGACCATACATACTAAATCCGGTATATAAGAAAAAAGTCAAAGATGAGATCGATAGGATGCTCGAAGTCGACATCATAGAACCAGCGAAAGAATCAGAATGGATAAGACTGATGGTAGTTCAGGAGAAAAAAAAAGGTGGAATAAGAATATGTGTCGACTTGAGGAAGTTGAATGATGCATGCCTACATGACCCATTCCCTACACCCTTCACGGAAGAGGTGTTGGAGAACGTAGGAGGACAAGAAGTTTATTCGTTCACTGACGGATTTTTAGGATACCATCAGATCAAGATAGTGTCGAAAGACAGATACAAGACCACTTTTTCTACGGAATGGGGATCCTACCAATACATAGTCATGCCATTCGAACTGAAGAATGCACCGACAATATTTTCTAGAGTAGTCATAAATGTGTTTAAAGAATTTATCCACCAGTTTCTAGAAGTATACTTGGACGATTGGAAAGTCTATAGTCTATTGAAAGACCATGTAGAGGTCTTGCGGCTGATGTTAGAAACCTGCAGGCAATGCCAGATATCATTAAAAATCAAGAAGTGCATCTTCGGAACACCGTTTGGGATACTATTAGGCCATATAGTATGCAAGCAAGGCTTACTATTAGATCCTACAAAGATTGCAGTAATCGTTAACCTACCACCACCAAAAACAATCTGTCAACTAAGAGAAACATTGAGACACACATGATACTACATAAAATTTATCAAAGGGTACGCATAGATCACCATTCCAATGAAGAAATTGTTAAGGAAAGATACAAAGTTTCAGTGGAATGAGGATTGTCAACATGGTCTGGATACGCTGAAATAAAAAATGGTCACCGCACAGATACTAGTATTTCCAGACTAGGAGAAGACATTCCACATACATGTAGATGCATCATCCATAGCACTTGGATCTATTCTGGCGCAACCATGAGTAGGAGAGTTGGATCATCCTATAGAATTTGATAGCAGAAAACTGTCTGAATCATAGCAGAACTATAAGACTGTAGAGAGGGAAGGCCTAGCTATGGTCTACGCGATGCAGAAGTTCAAACACTACTTATTGGGGAAACATTTTAATATGTTCAAAGATCATTCATCCCTTAAGTACCTAGTAAACAAGCTAGTGTTGGGGGGATAATTTGTCGATGGTTAATACTGTTTCAAGAATTTGACTTTGAATTCATAGTAAATCCATGGAAGTTGAATGCAAGACCTGATCACCTATCAAGGGTCACGAATGGAGAGGAACCTACAAATTTAGGGGACAACTTTGCAGACGCATAATTATTTTCAGTTCATATCGCCGATGAATACTTTGAAAACATCATCCAGTGCTTGAGTACATGGACTGCACCACAGGAATATAACACCATGCAAAAGAAAAACCTGGTAGTCTATGCTACGGATTATTAGATGATTGCAGGAAACTTATACAAAATGGGCACAGATAACATCTTTAGAAGATATGTGCTAGAACATGAAAGACCCAAGATTTTAGCAGAAGCCCATGAGGGAATAGCAGGAGGAAATTATGTGAGTAAATCTACCTCACATAAGGTATTGCGCGTAGTAATATGGTGGCCAACCATTCATAGAGACTCGAAAGAGTACTTCCAGGGATGCAATGTATGTCAGAGGGTTGGTAAACCAAATAGAAGGGACAAAATGACATTGCGACCACGGGTAACTTTGAAGGTATTCAACAAATGGGAAATAGATTTTGTGGGACCAATTAACCCACCAGCCAAGAGGACAGGAGAAAGGTACATTATCACCGCCACAAAATACCTAACAAGATGGGCATAAGCAACACCAATCAAAGATTGTGGTGTAGAAACAACATCACACTTTCTATTTGAGCACATGATCACTAGATTTGGTTGCCCAAGGATTTAGATAGTCTATGAAGGAGTCTTGTTTTGATAACTGGTTGTAATCCTTCTGTCATACTACCTACTTTTGTAAGCTATTGAGTTGTAGAGGGCCAGAAAGGTAGATCTCGAGGGTTAGACCACAAGCTGATGATCCTAGTGTGATCTAGTTCACCTCGTAATAGATCTCGACCCGACTAAGGATGAGATGTAAAGCGCACAACGCTGTAGTTTCGGAACTTCCATAATAGAAGAGATTGAGAGCATGATCTTTGTCGACGTAGCCCAGGAGGGGGTGAACCATGGTAATACCTGTATTGTGTGATTGAATACTTGTGTCTCTTTTACTATTTGTAAGTGAATGTTAGCTTGATGAATGAAGGATCTAATTAGTTGATTAGCTTACATGCCTAATTGGGAATGACAATATATTGTTTTAATAAGTTAAATAGAACTCTCAACGCACCCTTCTCAGATCCCCATTCAATCTTAGACTGCAAACAACTGAGTATTGCAGTCACCCATTAAGATTATCTCAGGTGATACTGCAGAGTGTACTATGTGCATTGCATTGCCTTCTGGTTTACCAGGAGGGACGATAGTGTTAGAGGCTTTGCTAGAACCCCAGTAGACTTGAATCTGGGTTAATCATGTTAAAGGTATAACGCAGAGATATTAAACCAACAACCAAGTATTTATAAGTTGATAGGATTATGTATTGATTATGCTAGGAGCCTAGATGTTAAAGGTCAAGAGCCTATTTTGTACATGTGTGTATACTAACCACAAAGAAAGAGTATGGGGGATTGAACTCCAGTAGGTTGGGAAAGGGAGGAGGCTAAGAGATTGAGGAAAAAGGGCTAAGTTTAAATTATTCTAAAATATGTAAAGAGGATATTAATTTATCCTAAGTTCATTTAGGGAGAGGAACGAGTTCCAAGTGGGGGAAATGTGTTCCTAGACAACCAAGTGTCATCCAAAATGCATGCATATTTGGGGGAGGGGGGGCGTTCTCACCATTCTCACCATTCTGATGATTCTCACCATTCATACCATTCTGAGCAAGCTGGCCATCCATTACCAGGAGGGACCAACACACCCAACAAGCACAAAGTAACCCTAGAACACCATTGTGGAATTCCTGAAACACCCTAAACCTCTACAACAAGCCGAATTGATACCCTCGTTGCACCTGTACCCTGGGGTTGCCTACGTATTTTCCTTCCAGTACCGTTCCCCACATCCAGTTTCTGTTGCCGCCATCACCATTCCCGTGTGTTGAGGAGTGGGAGTGAAGAAGCAGGTTTCCAGGCCTGTGAGAAACTCTCTCCAGGTGAGAGAGTGTGTTGAGGATGTGAGTTCTCCTGGAGGAAGTCCAGTAGCAACTACATAGCTTTGAGAATTTATGATCCAGCCTATTGCTGAAGCCCTGGAAAGGGAGGTGTAGCAGTCGATGGACTGTGTGACAGTGAAGGTGTACACTTCTGGGGTGGGACAGGCATGTGGGGAATGAGAGTCTATGAGTTGTGGGACTAAGTAGTTCCTTGGAGTAAATCCTTCCTATTGTACTATGCAACTTCATGTTGTCCCTACCTAGCCTGGGAATCCCTTTCCCAGTGGAGTTTAGTCCCATCTCGGGGGTGACCCACTACTAAGAGTGATGAGAAGTGTGGTCTAAGTCTGCGAGGTTTATGGAAGTTCTGCACGCAGTTGGTGTACTTCAATTAAAAGATAAGTACCATTTCCAAGTTTGGTTACATGTTGTGTATTTATATATGTCGTTACATTTATTGGTTTTTCCTATGATTACTGCATGTATGCTTTATTTATGCATTATGTTGTGTGATAGCATAACGTAAATCATCTGTTAAATTTGTATGTGCTATTGTCGCTTCCACATGAATATGTGTATGAACATAATGTTTAT
>SNQJ01S1783784.1:0-10045 GCA_010110895.2 Picea sitchensis | reverse complement strand
TATGTATGTATGTATATTCGAGCATGATAGTTTTCTGTAGTAGCATGGCCCAACCTGGGTGGCCGGGGATGTTACAAATTGGTATTAGATCAAAACGATGTTTACGGGGTAATGTTGCCCGTCTTGTTGGTGGTCAGGGAAGTTACAACCAAAGTCCATAGAAGCGAACCAGAAGAACCAGAGGAAGGGGAAAGCCTCTTCCACTCATAGATGTGGGTAAAATGGGCTCCACTTCATTTGAATGTCGATAGCGACAGTCATAAGAAACTAATCTCAGTAGAGGTTGTCAAGCAACTGGACCTGCCAATGACACCACACTTGCATCCCTACACCATCGGATGGCTTCACCAAGGGAGAGATCTTTGTGTCAGACAACAATGTCGTCTGCCCTACGACATCAAGCCTTTCAAAGATGAGGTATTGTGTGATATTGATCCCCTTCAAGTTTGTGATGTTATTTTAGGACAACCATATTTGTGGAAGAATCATGTTTTGTATGAGTCTAGACCCCACAGTGTTATTATTACTTTGGTTAGAGAATTGTATAGGATACCATAGGTAGCACTGCCTACCACTATTTCTTTAATCTCTACTAAGAAATGCAGTAAGGTCATTTCATAGAACAGGAGGTTCATATTCTTTGTGATCCATGCTCATAGTAAGAATTATGGCCACCGCCACATCTGTGGCCTCTACACATAGCCTCTCTTTGCAACAAAATCAAATGGATGGGATCATGGAAGAATACAAAGACATCTTCTGCTCACCCACTGGGGTACCAGCGCACTGCCAAGTCAAGCATCCAATTGATCTGACCCGTGATGCACCTCTACCTAATAGACCAGTCTATCATCACTCACTGATGGAAAATGATGAAATTGGGCATTAGATTCAAGAGCTTCTTCAAAATGGACACATAATTCCCAGATCCTCCCCTTCCAAAAGCCCGATTGTATTGGTGCAGAAGAAGGACGAGACTTGGCAACTCTACATTGATTATAGAGCTTTAAACAAAATCATAGTCATGAACTAGTACCCTATTCCCAGGATTGATGACCTTTTTTACCAACTCAAGGGGGAAATGTTATTCAACAATATTGACCTAAAGTTTGGCTACCACCAGGTTGCCATCGAACCAAATGATGTATGGAAGACAACCTTCAAATCTAAAGAAGGTCTCTTTGAATGGATGGTCATGCCCTTTGGCTTAACAAATGCACCAACCACTTTCATGAGGTTGATGGATGACGTATTGAGACCCTTCACCAACTCTTTTGTGGTGGTATATTTGGATGACATCCTCATCTTCAACAGAACTTGGGAGGAGCACATGCAACATATTCAACAAGTTTTGAGCACTCTACAACAACACAATCTACATTCCAACTTGGAAAAATTCTCTTTTGGCATGAATAGGGTCTAATACTTGGGCTAAATTGTTGATGCGAATGGGGTACATGTTGATCTAGCTAATATCCAAGTCATCCGTGACTAGCCAACCCTGGCCACATTAACCGAGCTTCAAATCTTCTTGGGACTGACCAACTTCTACCGAGGGTTTGTGTTGGGATTCTCCCATATTGCATGGGCCCTCAGCCAGGTGACCAAGGGAGGTGGAAGGGAAAGGTTCGCATGGGGGAAGGAACAATAAAAAGAATTTGATGATTTGAAGCATCGCTTGTGCTCAACTCTAGTACTCTCCTTGACCGATATGAAACAACCATTTGAGATTGAGACTGATGCATATGACTATGTTGTAGGCGTAATTCTCACTCAACATTATCATCCAGTGGAATACCATAGTGAGACATTCTCAGATAATGTATGAAAATACCCCACCTATGAAAAGGAAATGTATTCCAATGTACCAGTCTGTCGTCAATGGAAACATTACATTCTGGGAAAGGAGACGATCATCCACATTGATCACAAGCCTCTGCAGTTCATACAGACATAGGGGAAATTACAAAATGATTTCCATTAGAAGTGGTCCACCTACCTGCAGCAGTTCCATCTCAACATCAAGTATAAGATAGGGATATCAAATCGTGTTGCTGAATGCCTTAGTCACCCTCCCGTTGTTGCACTCACCACTATGCTCCATTCCTGTGGACATGAGGAATCTGAGTGGCCCCGATTTTATCAACATGATTCAGGATTCACCACCACCTATCAGCTCTTGGGTACAGGAACGACTCTCACCAATTTTGACATTCAAGACAGACTATTATGCCATCTAGGCCATCTTTGTGTTCCTACAAGCGAGCGTGAAAAGATGATTTGGGAATCCCACTACAGTGGGATGGTAGGAAATTTTGGCATGGAGAAAACTGTGGTCATTCTTCAAAAACATTTTTATTGGCCAAAACTTCGACATGACATCAGCAAATATATCATATCTTGCATTGCATGTTCCATTACTAAACCAGAAATCAAGAAGCAAGGCTTATACACCCCTCTTCCTACTCCCTAGAATCCTTGGGAACCCATATCAATGGATTACATGCATGGCCTTCTGTCCACCAAGCAAGGAAATGACTGTGTATTTGTTGTCATTGATCGGTTTTCAAAGATGGCTATCCTCACATCCTGCGAGAAGAATATCACATCGATAGATATTGCTAAGCTCTTCTTCGAACAAGTGTGGGTCCATTTTGGTATACCATAGAACATCATCATCAACCGGGAAAACAAGTTCCTCAACACATTTTGGTCGAGTCTCTTGTCACTGTTGGACACCAAACTCACTAAATCCAATTCTTTCAACCCTCAAACAAACAACCAAATAGAGGTTGTCAATCGGATGATTGTGCACATCCTGTGCATGTACAACTCTAAGCATCCATTTACATGGGATGAGAGTCTCTCATATGTTCAACATAGATACAACATGGCTCTCCATAGCTCCATCATCCATAGCCCATTTCAGGTGGGGCTGGGATTTCAACCCTTGGGTCCCATTCATGTTGCACTACCTTTTTCCACCACACAGATAGACTCTTCCCATGTTCAGTCTGATATCGACAAAGCCACCAGATTCATTGAGAGGATTCATCACATACGCCAACAATTACAAGAGATTTTGTAGAAATCAAATGCTAAGTACAAGCAACACCATGATCAACACAGGGTAGCGTGCCCATTTCAATTTGGAGACAAAGTATGGTTACATTTGTAGAAGGAACATCTTGCAGGTCCCCATCGGAAGATCCAACCACTTCAATATGGGCCTTAAGCTATCACCAAGGTTGTGGGTAGCAATTTGTTTGAGCTTAACACTCCACCCTTCCTTGGCCTGCACCTAGTGTTCAATGTGGACCTCCTTCAACCATATTTTCTACCATTATTGGAAACCTCAGAGATTGCAGAAAAACTAACACCAACAGAGATCAACCTTGAATTCATAGCACAACCATAAACTGATAAAATAGTGGACACATAGGTCAAGGGCACTCGCCAATAGAGGATCCATATTTATCGGGTTGTCAAGGTAGGGCAACTCCTACACCAAGGCAAGTGGCTCACCTGGGGCCAAATCTAACAGTATTTTCCTCACCTGATGGGGGAACTCAACGCAATGAAGACCATTTCTTCCTAAGGGGGGAGGATTGATCTAGGTGGATATTGGTGGCCACCCACCTATTCCAATTGGCCCCTCTTGTCCATTTTTAGTTCAAAACGTTCTTCTGTACTTATTTGTAATTGTGGGTTCTACACTTATTGGGTTGTCTAAATCCCTACACATATTCCAAGTGGATACTGGTGGCCTCTCACCTAATCCAACTAGCCTATTTTGTATGCTTTCATGTCATCACATCTTGTTGTACTTCTAGGGCTGTTTTGGAGCCCTAAAAAGTGTTTTTTTGGGTCGCCACAGTCAAAATGTAGATGGATTCACAGTTTTATAGAGGAATGTGTAGCTATCTTAAATACCTTTCCAACAATCTATCATGTGCCTAAAACAGAGGTCATATGCAAAAGTTACGACCCCGAGAAGTTGAGGTTTACCCATACTACATAGGGGCCCACATGACTTTTGGCGTTTCACCTCCTAGGGTTAGATTTTTGGATGTCTAGGGTTTTTTCATTCATGAGTAATATCAAAAAGGCCTTTGGAGCCTCATTGTAATCATTATACTCATACATATGCGCATAGAAGCCACATCTCTTCTCGTATATAGCTACCACCATTCGAGCAAGTGTTTTAGTTTTGCAATTTTACAATTTCAGCCTATTTCATTTATTCAATAGAAGATATTATCACTGGATATCTGTGTTGTTAATCATATCTCTATGTTTATTGTATTTAGTTTATTAATCAATTCGTTTTGCTCCTAAATCCAGATCATGGAAACCCCTCACAACAGAAGCAAGGCAGGAGTAGCCCTAACCTGCAAAATAAAGGACACCACAAAGAAGGACACCAGTGCAAGCCGCAAATAAAGAAGGACAATGGGAAGATGAATAAAGATACCAGGAAGTGGTGTGAATTCCATAAGAGCCTATGGCATAACACCGTTGATTGTTTCTCAAGGAAGTCATTAGTGGCTAAAGTAAAATCCTATGAATCAGATGCGGGTTCTGACTCTGAGTCAGAACCATAGAAGGGGAGACATATCATTGATGCAGAACCCAGTGCCACCATTGTTACCACCAATATCTAGCTTGATGAACCTAATGAGATAGAGGAAGGCAAGTGTCTCTTTCATTGACAGATGTCAGTGAAATGCACTCCACTGCACTTCATCATTGATAGTGGTAGCTAGAAGAACATCATCTCAGCATAGGTCGTCGAGCAGCTAGCCCTGTCGACGACGCGACACCTGCAACCTTACACCATCAGATGGCTCCATCAAGGAAGCGATCTTCACGTCAGAAACAATGTCACCTGTCATACGAAATCAAGCCATTCAAAGATGAGGTATTGTGTGATGTTTCTCCCCTTGAATTTTGTGATGTTATTTTGGGCCAACTTTATTTATGGAAACATCATGCTTTATATGAGTCTAATCCTCGCAGTGTTATTATTACTTTGAATAGGAAATTGTAGAGGATACCTGAGGTAGTCCCACCTAGTGATATTTCCCTGATCTCTCCCAAGAAATGCGAGAATGTTATTTCACAGATCAATAATTATGTATTCTTCGTGATTTTCTCTCACAGTGAGCAAAAGGTTGCAACCATATTCAAGGGCTCCCCGACCGACCTCTCCACATAGCAGAAGTAAGTGGGTAAGGTCATGGAAGAATACAAAGACATCTTCTCATCACCTATTGGAGTACCTCTACACGGTCAAGTCAAGAATCCCATTGATTTGACCCCCAGTGCACCGCTACCAAATGGGCCAGTCTATCATCACTATTTACTAGAAAATGAGGAGATCAAGCATCGGATCCAAGAAATGCTCCACAAGCGGCACATTTGACCTAGGTCATCACCTTGTCGAAGCCAAATCATGTTGGTGTAGAAGAAATATGGGATCTGGTGGCTTTGCATTAATTACCAAGCCCTAAAAAAAATCACAGTCAGGAACCGATATCTGATTCCCCGAATAGAGGATCTCCTTGATCATCTCAAGGGGACCAAATACTTCAGTAATATTGATCTGAAGTCTAGCTACCATCAAGTCCCAATAGAACTGACAAATGTATGGAAAACTGCCTTCAAGTCAAAAGGTCTTTTTGAATGGATGGTCATGCCCTTTGGTTTGATGAATTCCCCAACAACTTTCATGAGGTTGATGGATGATATCCCATGGAATTTCACTAATTTTTTTGTGGTGGTGTATCTATATGACATCCTCATCTAAAACAAGGCTCGGGAAGAACACTTGCAGCATATCCAATAGGTTCTGCACACTCTGCGACAACACAAGCTATATGACAACTTGGAAAAATTCTCCTTCGACATGGACAGGGTACAGTACCTAGGGTACATTGTTGATGCACATGGTGTGCATATTGATCCAACCAAGATCCAAGTCATTTGTGACTGGCTAGCCCCAACCACAATCATTAAGCTTTAGAGCTTCTAAGGCATTGCAAATTTCTATCGCAGGTTCATGTTGGGACTCTCCCATATTCCATGGACCCTCAGTCAAATAACTAGAGGTGGTTGTAAGTAAAACATTTTGTGGGGCCAGTCCCAATAGAAAGCATTCCATGATATGAAGAAACACTTGTGTTCAACACCAGTGCTCTCATTACCTGACCTGCAACAACCCTTTTTGATCGAAACAGATGCTTCAGACTATGTTGTGGGCACAATCGTCACTCAGCACGACCACCCCACAATCGTCAGCCTATCATTGTGAGACACTATCAAATGTCGTCCATATGTACCCCACTTAAGACAAAGAAATGTACTCCATTATGCAACCCTGCCTCTAGTGGAGGCATTACATTATCCGAAAGAAAACAATCATCCACACTGATGATAAGTTGTTGCAGTTCATGCAGACACAAGGAAAATATGCAGAATGATTGCCATCAGAAGTGGTCCACATATTTGCAGTAGTTCCACCCTAACATCAAGTATAAAATAGGAAGTACCAACTAAGTCATTGATTTCCTCAGTTGACCTCCAGTCGTGGAACTCACCACAATGCTAGACTCTTGCATCCATAAGACCTCCGAGTGGCCTCACCTCTACGAGACAGATCCCGACTTCACCAACACCTACCAGATGTTGGGCACCAACACAGCTATAGATAATTTACATATTCATGACAAGTTGTTGTTACATCTAGGCCATCTATTCATTACATCAAGCGAGCGAGTGAATATGTTTTGGGAATCCCACTACATACGGGTGGAAGGACACTTCAACATGGAAAATACAATAGAAGTGTTGCAACGACATTTCTACTGGCCGAAACTTCGTCAAGATGTCAACAAGTATATTTGGTCTTGCATTTCCTGTGCTATTGCCAAACCAACCATCAAGAAACAAGGATTGTACACTCATCTTCCTACTCCTGATAGGCCCTAGTAATCCATATCAATGGACTACATGTCAGGCCTCCCTTGCACCAGGTGGGAAAATGACTGTGTTTTTGTGGTTGTTGATCACTTTTCCAAGATGGTGATTTTGGCCACCTACAAGAAGAGCATCACGATAGAGGAAACTGCCAATATTTTCTTTGAATGAGTGTGGGGACACTTTGGGATCCCACAAACCATTATCTTAGATCGGGACTATTGGTTCCTCAACACATTCTAGTCGAGCCTCTGGTCACTATGTTGGTTGTGGAACTTGATTATCTTCCTGTTTCATATTTATTTGTTTTCAACCATGTTTACACCCCGTGAACACTGTACACCCTGCCACATGGGGGGGGGTTATAGGGGGGATTTCCCCCCCTACGGGGGTTCAGGTGTGAATCCCCTGAAGGAAAAATTTCCTTGTAAATATGTATTGTAATTTCATAGTAAATTTGGACCGTTCATTATAAGGTCGCAAATCTAATGGTAGAAGTTATGTTAGGGTTATTTTCCCTAGAATGAAACCCTCTTTTATGAGGTAAATGTATTGCAACTATGTATCATTGTGAACATTTTATTCTGAGAGATGAGACTGTTAGAGAATGAAGAGGAAGTTACAATGGGTGTTTTGTAGGTTGTATCCCTTCATTTACTGGATAATAAAAAGGAAGGACCTGGAAATTTGTCTGGTGGACGTAGACCACATTGGGTGAACCACATATATATGTGTCTCTATTGTATTGTGTATCTTCTGTGTTTTATTTATTCATTTTTTTCATTTTATTGCTTTGCGACCTTGTTTTTATAACAACTTGTATTAGAGCGAAAGGTAGCTCGCAGGAAAACAAGGTTCTTGGTTTGAGTGGGAGAAATGGTGGGAGATGGAAAGTTTAGGGTCGAGAAATTTAATGGTCAAAAATACCAGTCATGGAAGATGCATATGGAATATTATTTATATCATAATGATATATTCCTACCATTGGGTGGAATAAAAAACTAGTTGATGGTCATGAATGATCCGTCAAGATCTTTTAATGACTGTGGTTGTGTTTTAAATTGCATGTGTTAATTAATTGTTTTAAGAATCTTAATGAAAGAATGAGGAAAGGAGAGGAAGTATGACATCCATATATAGATATGCAGATCTGAAATGAAGTAATAAACAACAAACCATAACAAGATAATAGATAACGGAGTTTGGCACAATGTTGCCTACGTCTCTGGGCCTTTGTCTCTGTGGGGGAGGCTTATTTATTTCTGTTCAAAATCTCAAAAGTACATCACAACAATGCCAATTGTCTACAAGACTGATCTGGTCATGTTCTTCCAGATATCTAGAACCCAGGAAAGAAAACGGCACACAAAATGGATGTCCAGAGCTCCCAGAAATGGCCCGCAAGCGTCTACTCCTCAATAGCTTCCCTGCATAAAAATGGCTTTGGCTTGGCTTCCCTTTAGCATAACTCTACTTTGACTATCCTCCATGACCTCAAAAAGGCCTAGTTTTTATATATCTAAAGTTGGTTATCCATCCCCAACTTCCTCCAAAAATTTGGCCTCCAAAAATGCCCAATATCTCCCAAAAATCGATAAAATCCTCCATTAACAGGCATAAAATCAAATAAAATCCACTAAACTTTGGAAAAACCCACTTTAGTTTTAATTTGGGCATAACCCCCCCAAATTGGGCGCACACACCCTATTCGTGGTCACATGCACCTTAATATGGCCAAGCGCCAGCCTAAAGGACTGAGCACTGGCCCATATTCGGCGCTAGCTCCTGGTCGTGGGGCGCTTGCATAGGATCCTCAGCCTAAACTGTGTGCCTCAACTGTTGGTTATAGCCTTGGTCTTATGGTGGAGGGTGCGCCCTTATCCGTGGCCCCCGTCCAAAATTCTCGTGTAGGTTTAATCCCCCGCACTCATGGTTATATGGGGTGGTTACATGCCATATAATATACTGTGGGCTGGGGCTAAGCCCCAACCCTTTCCGCCTCCGTTTATAGTTTCAACCAAACTTAAATATATTCTTTACCATATAACTATTAAGTACCACTAGTGGAGTGAGCGGTTAGCCCAGTCCTGCCAGTCTGTAGCATGGAGGAGGTTTTGGGTTCGACTCTAGTGGAGTCCATAAAATTTTACACTACGTTGGAGAGCCAACCAGAGGGTGCCATGTGGCAGCCCATGACTAGGCCACGTGGCACCTCCAATACCAATCAGAAACTGCCACCTGTCAAACTCTGATTCATCCACCTGTCTGTCGAGGTGTCTACCCAGTCAGCAACCATACTTCCACGTCACTGCCCTGTCAGCATGCCACTGTATCTGCCACTGTGAGCCTGTGCCACATGTCACCCTTACAGTGGTGACACGTGTCACCCTATGACTGTTCCAAATCACCTGTCATACTCCCTATCACCTACCACATGTCTTCTCCAGGAGATGCCACGTCAGATGTACATCTGTACAACCTGTACAGTCAACCTGCCACATGGACTGTACGGACTGTACAGTCACCCCCTTTTTTTCCCTGTTTGGGTTTTTGAACATAATGTGGTATATTTCGCATACGAAGCCCGTTTGACAAAGTAAATATATGGAAAGAATCAGGAAGACGAGACGGACGCAATGGCGTTGGTTTCGTTGGATTCTAAGCACTTTCATTTTTCAGCCTTTTTGAGCCCTGTCAGGCTCCTGGATACGATTCTGGATCACACCTCCCCACTAAAAGACCTTTTGGTCCCCAAAAGGTTACTGACTAGTCAACAAGCTCAGGATAGGCCACCCGGCTTGTCCTCTATCTCTGAACTCTATCCTGTGCACTTGTCTCATCAATATCAACTGTAACACAATCATGACAAATGACAGTAGATTCTTAGCCATTTGAACCCTGTTACATCTTACTGAAGCCACTATCATCCATGTAGACAACATTACTAATGATAGTATCAAAAAGACGACTGCAAATGAGTTGATATACTTGTAATATTTGCACGACATGAGCTTATCTTGAAGCAACTTATGATTGATTTTCCATTCAACAATCATTTCTTATTCTT